>CAWUFW010018679.1:0-213062 GCA_963921515.1 Calotriton arnoldi | reverse complement strand
GGATAATAGGTCCTAACTATAACTATCTACTGGCGACCGCCAGTAGATAATATATATATATATATATATATATATATATATATATATATATTCAACACTCTGGTTTCCTTCATGGTCAGAAGAAATCTACGACACTCCAAAGCAGTGTCAGGTGTCATGTTACAGTTTATTGCTCATATTCAGAAAAAAACATCAACGCGTTTCGGTGCTTATGTACCCTGGTCACGACGCCAATCGGTGGGGCCTAATTTTTTTTTTATAAATGTGTGGTTTATATATATATATATTCACAAACGGCATCTCGCTGTAACGTGGCAAAAAGTGAGTGCACTCACGGGTCTATATTCAAATATACATTTAATAAGTAGGCAGCCGGCACTGACAGACGCGTTTCGGCACGTCGCCTTCTTCAATGTCAATTTTCCTTATTCACATGATTCAATTTAAATCTTTCAAAACAGCGTTCTCGTGCAATCATTTCATTAACATAAAAGAGGGCGATGAAAGTCTAACCCAGTGAATACAACTCATGGCGGCCATCTTGGAGTGGTTACAAATCAATTCATTATAATAAAATTTCCATATCACGTTACTCCAAAATTGCTGGTATGACAAGGGGGTAATAGCTGATCATCTTTGACCAGCATTGGAGAGAGCCAGCAATACAAAATTCAAAAATAGAAAAATAATATTGCCAAACAGCTGAACACAACTGGCATGGTTCGAACTCATAAGCAAATATGCAAAAATCATAATTCAAACGTTTACAGATACACGTTCGGTCTGTATCGACTGGTGAGTCTGATCTAAGCATGTGTATCTATTTGGCTCTCTCAAAGCACGCATGTGATTAAGCCCTGAATGGGCAAGCACCCCTTCCTATACCTTATGTATACCCAAATGGGTGGCTCGTAGTCAAGATATAAGCTACCACTCTTACTCACTGGCTTCATCTCTTAGGAGTAGATCTCATGTAAGTGGAACAGTGTCAGTGCACCTATCAGTCTCCTAAATGTACTCACATCTCCTCTTCATTATTCAGTCCCTACGGAGTCTTAGTATGTAACTGAATAATATATTTCGACTCCAATATTCTAAATTTTTTAGTTCTATCTCCTCTTCTTTCATCTTTCTGGATCTGATCAAGACAAAAAAATTTGAGTAAATTGCGATTACTTTGGTGTACCGATTCAAAGTGTCGGGCAACCGGGTAGTTGTGATCCTTATTAGTGATCGCCCGCATATGTTCAAGTATTCTTTTCTTTGCAGGGTGTTCGTACTACCAATGTACCTTTTAGGGCAAGGACATTCAAGACAGTAGACTGTGTATTCTGAATTACAATTTAATAGCTTGTTTATTTTCAGAATTTTCTCTCTTCCACCTACTTCTGTCTTGAACTCCAGAATTGTATTACTATTTGTACACGCCTTGCACCTAAGACATGGGAAGAACCCTGTTATGGGATCCTTTCTTCTTGGGTGGGCCTTATAATGGCTGTTAACTAGTTGATCCTTCAGGGAGGTGCTCCGTCTGTATGTAATTTGGGGAGCCTGGTTAAGTCCCACCCAAGAAGAAAGGATCCCATAACAGGGTTCTTCCCATGACATGAATTTGGTGGAAGAATATATATATGTATGTATGTATATATATATATATATATATATATATATATAGATATATAGATATATATATATATATATATATATATATATATATATATATATAGATAGATAGATAGATAGATAGATAGATAGATAAAGAAATCAAGTTTTTTTAATATATGTATGTTTCACCTGGGGCCCGTTGTGGCCACCAGAGAAATCACACATTTATTTAAAAAAGTACGCCCACGGGAGGTTGACCGGTGACCAAGAGGGTCTACCCCTAACAATTTCCTCATGTTTTAAAAATAAATAAATATATAAACCTTTTAAATCTCCTGATGGGGCGTCCACACCCTCCAAAGGACAAACCACCGTATTTTTGAAAACAGATATGCCCTGGTAGGGGGGGCAGTCCACTTGCACAAGGGCTGACTCTCCACATCACTTCCCTGGTGTCTTGTGGCATTTCCTGGTGGTGGATCATGGCGTAGCTGTCATCCACAGCCAGGAAACCCTTTCTGGAAGGCCTTGTTTGAAAGGGGAGACACTACCCTTTCAAACAAGGCCTCCATTAAAGAAGGGGAGTCAGTGTTAGCCTTTTTTTCCCCACTGGAATGGGAGACAAAGCTTGCCTGCTTCTCTCTTCCTCTCTGATGGAGAAAAAGGGACATCAGCGCGCTTTGCAGCGCACTGACGTCACAGATGAGTTGAAGGAGGGGTAGAGAGGGATGTGCAAAAAAAGCAACAAAAAAAAGCAATCCTCTGGAGCTTTGCACAAGAGGATCCTTTTTAGCCCTCCCAGTGTTGGCCAATGGAGACAGATGCACCGGGGAGTGTGTGTATGGGTTGGCCATTGGCTGAGACACGCATGCAAGGGAGTAATATATCAACTAAAATACATAAAGATAATAGAAAATGATATATTTTACAACCATATTATTGAAAACGATGATAACAACAATATTTATAAAAACAATATCACTTACCCAAAAATTCGATATTCTTGACAGCGATATTTCTGCATCACAATATTTTACTATCACAATTTTATTTTACCAATATTTCTTTATCTCGATTTTTCTAAATCAATATTTTGTCCAATCACCGTATCTTAAGTCTATGCAGCTGTCTGTGTCTCTTATCTTCTCCCTGCGCCTTCTCTTTTGCACAGGTATAGTGCCAGGAGCTCTTGTTTTATGCTCTTGTGTTAAGTAGAGTGGACATTTGAGCTGCGCATCTGAGTTCACCTGCTAATCACTTGAATCATGACACCTTATACCTATGATCTATGATAACTAGACAGTAAAATATTACCAATGAAATGTTTGTATATTACATTAGAATTAAACGCTGTTATGCAGACGAATAAATGTCAGGCTTGAAAGGAAGTCGGAGTTGGGCTTTATTTTCTTGGCACTATCTACTTCAACAGGATTCTCCGTTCCTGTTTACAGAGCCCGCCCTGCAGGGTCGGGGGCCCCTGGTAAAATGGAGCTTTTCTTGGAACATTAAACTGAGGGGGCATGACCCGCTTTACGAGCGTACCTGCCATTGGATTGCCACGGCTATTGGGTTAACGTGAGTGAGAAAGGGAGAAGAGAGAGGAGATCCTCTCTTTGGAAACGCCGCATTTCAAGCAAGTATTAAGAGCATGACAGCAGCAACATGCACTTTGCAATTCGTGTATGCACCTTTAATGATGACATTACATCTCATGACAATTGGCAAGCATAAACGCTATCAAGCAGAATGTTATATTTACCTTGTCATGCCTTGGAAACTGGATGATGGTGCATCATGGGGCCTGTAGTTGTTCTCATGGACATGTGACCACTAGGATTAAATGACACTCACCTGTGAGCAAGGCGGCAAACGCTGAAACGCGTAAGGAAAATGAGTGGTTTTAAATGCTGTTATGCAGACGAATAAATGTCAGGCTTGAAAGGAAGTCGGAGTTGGGCTTTATTTTCTTGGCACTATCTACTTCAACAGGATTCTCCGTTCCTGTTTACAGAGCCCGCCCTGCAGGGTCGGGGCCCCTGGTAAAATGGAGCTTTTCTTGGAACATTAAACTGAGGGGGCATGACCCGCTTTACGAGCGTACCTGCCATTGGATTGCCACGGCTATTGGGTTAACGTGAGTGAGAAAGGGAGAAGAGAGAGGAGATCCCTCTCTTTGGAAACGCCGCATTTCAAGCAAGTATTAAGAGCATGACAGCAGCAACATGCACTTTGCAATTCGTGTATGCACCTTTAATGATGACATTACATCTCATGACAATTGGCAAGCATAAACGCTATCAAGCAGAATGTTATATTTACCTTGTCATGCCTTGGAAACTGGATGATGGTGCATCATGGGGCCTGTAGTTGTTCTCATGGACATGTGACCACTAGGATTAAATGACACTCACCTGTGAGCAAGGCGGCAAACGCTGAAACGCGTAAGGAAAAGGAGTGGTTTTAAATGCTGTTATGCAGACGAATAAATGTCAGGCTTGAAAGGAAGTCGGAGTTGGGCTTTATTTTCTTGGCAATATATATATATATATATATATATATATAGATATATATATATATATATATATATATATATATATATATATATAGATAGATAGATAGATAGATAGATAGATAGATAGATAGATAGATAAAGAAATCAAGTTTTTTTAATATATGTATGTTTCACCTGGGGCCCGTTGTGGCCACCAGAGAAATCACACATTTATTTAAAAAAAAGTACGCCCCACGGGAGGTTGACCGGTGACCAAGAGGGTCTACCCCCTAACAATTTCCTCATGTTTTAAAAATAAATAAATATATAAACCTTTTAAATCTCCTGATGGGGCGTCCACACCCTCCAAAGGACAAACCACCGTATTTTTGAAAACAGATATGCCCTGGTAGGGGGCAGTCCACTTGCACAAGGGCTGACTCTCCACATCACTTCCCTGGTGTCTTGTGGCATTTCCTGGTGGTGGATCATGGCGTAGCTGTCATCCACAGCCAGGAAACCCTTTCTGGAAGGCCTTGTTTGAAAGGGGAGACACTACCCTTTCAAACAAGGCCTCCATTAAAGAAGGGGAGTCAGTGTTAGCCTTTTTTCCCCACTGGAATGGGAGACAAAGCTTGCCTGCTTCTCTCTTCCTCTCTGATGGAGAAAAGGGACATCAGCGCGCTTTGCAGCGCACTGACGTCACAGATGAGTTGAAGGAGGGGTAGAGAGGGATGTGCAAAAAAGCAACAAAAAAGCAATCCTCTGGAGCTTTGCACAAGAGGATCCTTTTAGCCCTCCCAGTGTTGGCCAATGGAGACAGATGCACCGGGGAGTGTGTGTATGGGTTGGCCATTGGCTGAGACACGCATGCAAGGGAGTAATATATCAACTAAAATACATAAAGATAATAGAAAATGATATATTTTACAACCATATTATTGAAAACGATGATAACAACAATATTTATAAAAACAATATCACTTACCCAAAAATTCGATATTCTTGACAGCGATATTTCTGCATCACAATATTTTACTATCACAATTTTATTTTACCAATATTTCTTTATCTCGATTTTTCTAAATCAATATTTTGTCCAATCACCGTATCTTAAGTCTATGCAGCTGTCTGTGTCTCTTATCTTCTCCCTGCGCCTTCTCTTTTGCACAGGTATAGTGCCAGGAGCTCTTGTTTTATGCTCTTGTGTTAAGTAGAGTGGACATTTGAGCTGCGCATCTGAGTTCACCTGCTAATCACTTGAATCATGACACCTTATACCTATGATCTATGATAACTAGACAGTAAAATATTACCAATGAAATGTTTGTATATTACATTAGAATTAAACATTTCTACATATGTATGTACCTGGCTATAGTTTTGAGGTTGAAGCAATTCATAGTCAGCTCTACATTTTACATGTGGGTGAAACTTACTAAGTTTTCTAGCCAAATTTGAAGTTTTCTCAATGGCTTATACTAGAGAGAAACTACTAGGGTGTTTGACCTTTGTAGTTCTCAGTTGCCTTAACACATCTGCATGGTGGACAGTGCTTCAAAGGAATTTGCAGGCACATCTCAATCTTACAGGTTGATTATTATAACAGCACTTATAAAGCACACAGCTACTCCAAGGAGTGTCCCGGCACATTCCTTATTGTCCAGTTAGGAGGAGCAGGCACAGTTTATTTAAAGAGACAGGTTTTCAGTTTCTTTCTAAATAAGCCTGAATCACTCACAACTCGTAAGTCAGACAGGAGCTGATTCCAGGCCACCGCACCCAACCGGGTCAGTGATCTGCCACCGGCTCTCTGTCTGAGAATCCTAGGAGTGCCAGCCAGTAGCTTATTTGAGGATCACAGTTGCCTAGATGGAATATAGAAGCTGAATCTTAACCTCAAGTAGGAAGGTCCTTTACCGTATAAGGCAGAATGTAACATCACCAGGGACTTAAACTTCACTCTTTCTTTCACAGGTATCCAGTAAAGGTCCTGGTGATGCAGCCTGACATTGAGGTTGAGTAGCAACCAGGCCGCCACATTCTATATCACCTGGAGTTTATTGAGGAGGTATCCTGGCAAGCCGGCATATAACACATTGGCATAATCAATGTGAGACGTAATCAAAGCTTGGATGACCGTTTTCCTAGCATGTACAGGTAGCAGCGGTAAGAATCTCTTTAGTGCTTTCAAAATCCCAAAGCATGTTCCCTACAGCCTTTTAATTTGAGACCCAAAGGACAGCTTGCCATCAAACCATATCCCTAAGTTTTGTAATGGTCCACTGTGAGGCGTCAGCAGGGGAGACTCGTCTGGACAAAAAGAAAGCCAGAACTGCGGAGGGAAGTTCCCAAAGAGAAGAATCTCCATCTTGTCCTCATTACATTTCAGTTGGGCCTTCGCTAACCAGTAAAAAACTGCAGTGAGGCAGGCTTTCACATGAGCACAATTTACTTCACTCCCCCTGTTCCAGGAAAAGAGCAGCTGTGTATCATCTAGACACAAGAGGACTTTGGCCCCGAGTTTGTCTGCTATCTGAATTAGTGGGGGACATGTAAATATTAAACAACAAGTGGCTCAAAACTGAGCCCTGAGACACCCCAGTATCCAATTTTTGAGGGACGGCTGATAAGGGAGGAATCTAAATTTGTAGAGTTCGATCTTCCAAATAGGATTTAAGCTAATTCCAGGCTAAACCGTCCACCCCAATCTCCCGTACACGGTTTAGGAGCAGGGCATGTGGCACCGTGTCGAATGCAGCCAACAAATCCAGTAAAACCAGTGCCACCCTGCCCCCATTATCTAGTGTGCCCCTGATGGCTTAAGATACTTCAGTCAGTGCCGTTTCAGTACTGTGTAGGGAGCTAAAGCCCGATTGAGCCGGTTGGAGGAGCCCATTATGCTCAACGAACCTCAATAGTTGCTTGTTCACCTGCTTCTCTAGGGCTTTAGCCAACACTGAGAGTAGAGAAATGGGTCTATAATTAGCAGGTGTAGACAGATCTGATGAACGTTTTTTAAGCAAGGGAATAATCATAGCGAGGTTCCAACCACTGAGCACCTTAGCAGAGGTTAAAGATAGGTTGAACAGTCTGTTGGCCACAGGTGTTTGAAGCCTGAGTAATTAATAGCCCAACTCTCCACCATACATGAATAAATATAATCATAGTTTTGGGCCTGAGAAATTCTGAGGTACCTCTTTTTGTTGGGCCAATTGAAGTATTCAATTCAATTCAATCAGTATTTGTAAAGTGCAGCTTATCACCTGTGAGGCTATCTAGGCACTGGGTTGCTGGGCTCAGTTGAAAAGCCAGGTCTTGAGTCTCTTCCTGAAGTCTGCCAGTGAGGGTGATGTTTGGAGGTGGTGGGGAAGGTTGCTCCAGGACTTGGCGGCAAGGTAGAAGAAGGAATGGTCTTCGCTGCTGCTATGGCAGATGTGAAGCTTCTGTGCGAAGAATGTGGAGCAAAGGTTTCTGGATGGTAGGTGGAAGTTCAGGTGGTGGTTCATGTATTCTGGTCCTTGGTCGTGGAGGGCTTTATATGTGTGTGCCAATATCTTGAATTGGCATCTTTTCTGGATGTGGAGCCAGTGGAGGTTCCTCAGGTGTGGGGTGATATGGGTCCATTTGGGCAGGCTGAGGATCAGATCTGGCCACTGAATTCTATATTGTTTGGAGCTTTCTCATGAGTTTGGTGGTGGTTCTTGCGCACACTACATTGCCGTAGTCCAGCCGGCTAGTGATTAAGGCTTGCGTGACTGTTTTTCTCATGCCAATGGGGAGCCATTTGAAGATCCTTTGGAGCATGCGGAGAGCATGGAAGCAGCAGAGGAGACTGCATTAATCTGTTGTTTCATGGTGAGTTTGTTATCCAGGATGATGCTGAGGTTGCGTGTGTGGTCTGTCAGTGTGGGAGTGGGTCCAAGTGTGGCGGGTGATCCAGCGCTAACAATAAAAATTATTCTCCTATATGCTTCGGTCATCCAGGTGCAACTATTCCTCCAACACACACACTATATCCATATGACGGTGGGGCCCATAACACCGCATATACATTCACTTACTCATTTATTCCCTGGATTTCCTCCGTCAATAACCTAGGAGAAAACGATTCGCTGGAAGGAGACGGGATACCTCTTTTAACATGACATAATGTTTCTCATTTGCTTTAAGGGATTCCGCTCATTGGTCGATGGACCAACTAGTAGGAATCAGTTGATGGTGATTAAGACCAGCTCAATCACAATAAACTCTTTATCAATTTACCTTAATCATTGAGCTAAAGAATCACTGAGTCATTTGTTTAAAGAATAATAAAGTTTATATAAAGTTTGATGCAAGAAATGAGGTTAAGCTTATTATTCAGATCATTACATTTATAATCAATATAAGAATAAAATGAAATTGCAATGCATATCTATTAGACGGAAAAATAAGGTTATCATAGCAAGAACTCTAAGAGATCAATCTATCTTTCTTGGAAAAATCTAATAGTTCAAAATGAAAAATCTATCAGGAAAAATTCTCCTCAAGCAGCATCTTATACTCAACTGGAAAATAAAATTAGCAGCAGCAGCATCAGCTCGTCAGCATCAGCAACCGCAACTTCACCCATCTACAGCATCTAACTTCTCCAGCAACTAACTCTCCAGCAACCCACTCTCCAGCAACCAACCCCTCCCACCAAGAGTAGGTCTTCTTATACCCTAATTCTAGCTTACAGAATAAAATGTTACATCTTCATGGCGTGATTCTTTCTCATTGGTCCCCTCAGGCCCATATACATTTTAATCAAACTTCCTGGTCTTAACCAGTTCCTTGTGGAATGTCCATGCTTGCATCGTTTCCCACAGTTTATGTCATTGCTCATCCGCTTCGATCAGTCCAATTTGTATCTTTTTCTGCTACTTTTTAGATTCAACAGTTCCGTCCATTGATTCAGTTGGACTTTTCACGCTTCTTGCTGATCATCTTGACACACATCTGCTCAGAAAGGTCACAATAGCCTTGACCATACTTCCATCTTAGCCTCTCAGCACCAGCACGTGATCATCCTTTTCCACAGCCTCTCTCCTCTATCACATGGTTCCCTGCTCATGCGTACTCTAGCAACTGGCGGCCATTTTATATCGCTGCTCGACAGGCCTAAGCGCACTATTTTCAAAGATAAACAAAATATTTTTAAAACAAAGAAATATAAACCCTTTTGTTTCCCTCCCGTCTTTCTACGTTCCCCAATTAGGTATTACCTAGCAAAAAGCAACATATAAAGCCGTCCCTTACTTACCATCGCTTTATTTTGCAACCACACGTTTTATTTTAATGCACGGATCATGCGTTTATTATTAAATTAGTACGCAAATATTATGTTATGTTAGACACGTAAACAATTATAAGTTGATTATTTTTCACACGGAATAGCGTGTTACCTTTAACCCTTAACATATAACATACATTGTTGGTTATTTACTTAAACGAACATGTTTATTAATTATTTTACGAAAATATTAGGAGGTTAAAATTTTTTCATTTACCCTGCTCCATCAACTCCCCCTTTGGTGATTTTTAATATCACCACAAAACCCAAGTTATACAATTTTCTCAGACAGCATATATCTTTTATCCGTTTGCTTTTGTTAATTTACACAACTGTATCCCTTTCAACTTGTCTCTTCGTTTTCTTGTACATGTTCTCTTTTATTTCTTCTAACTCTATTTCACCCATTTCTCTCTCTCTCTCCTTGTTTATCATGTTTTCTTTTTCTATTTTATTCTGTCTTCTTCTTCTCTTTATACATGTGATTACAAGCTTCAGTACTAATATTATTATTATTATCACGGTTGCTATTATTATAACTTTCCCTATTATTAATCCACTCATTCTTGTTAACCAATTTATTACTGAAGAAAACCCTTTACCAAGTTTTCCAAAAGCACTTTCAACCTCCAGTGGAACAAGTTCTTTGTGCAAACTTGTAATATTTGTTATATACTTCTGTATATTTTCGCTTTTATCTGGAATGTAAGTGCAACAATGTTGGACTTTCAGCATTCCACAGACTCCGCCCTCTTTTGAAAAAAAGAATGTCAAGGGCAACTCGATTTTGCATCACCATAGCTCTCATGGCAACCATCTCGGTATTTACCATCAAGAACCCTCCAGCAGTATCTGTAGATAAATGATCTACCACTGTGGATAATTTCCGAATTTTAAATGCATTCAAAGATAGTCCCACTGCTGGTATCAATGCACCAAAAATATCACCTACTATTTCTGAAAAACTTTCCCTTTTTCTACGTGTAAAGGTATTTATCATTTTGTGTGTTCCTTTTTCTTTTCTATCCATATGAAAAATCTTTGGAAAGACCAGGCCTAAATAACATGACCCGTACCAATGGTCCGGCAACCTATAATAAGCCCTATTTCCGCAAACATAATAGATCCCTGGAAATATTGGATCTTTTCCCCCTTTAAATCCCCATCCACCTAAAATTTGATAATTGTCATGGCAAATACTGGAACCCACAAAATAATTGTCATATCTTGTTTTATTTCTTCTAATGCACAACCTTCCCTGTTGGGGCCAATCCAGAGTCATAGCTGCATTTGTCTTTTTCTTGTCATGATTGTCTTCCTCAAACGCCCAAAGAGGTGTTTTTGTCTCTTCTATCACTTTTCTTTGAAATGTCACTCTTCTTTCTTCAACCATCTCTAAAAATACTTTTTCTTCCTTCTTTAACTCACAGGTGTAGGAGAGTAGGATCTGCTTCACATGGGTACCCCCACTTTTTGCTGATGCTTCACTGTTTTTCGACCTTAGTCTGGCTGGGGCCCTGCTAATCAGAACCCCAGCCTAGCTGCTTCCTCTCTAAAATGGTTTCCATGTGCCTTAGGCACATCTCTGATTGGAATCTGGAGTGCCCTTATAAGTCCCTAGTATATGGTATACTATGTACCCAGGGCATAGGTACCTCAGAGGCCTACCAGGGGCTGCAGCATGTATTGTGCCACCCCTGGAAGGCCATCCAAACTGACACCACAGGTCTGCTACTGCAGCCTGCATAAGGTGGTGCATGCACTCCTTACTGTGATATAGGCTACCTATATCACTATATACATACACACATATAAACCTATAAGTCACTCCTATGGCAGGCCTTATCAATCCTGAAGGCAGAGTGCATGGTTCCTATGTGAGAGGGTGCCCCTGCATGAGCAGGGCCCCTCTGCAGCATTCGGAGACCCTTCTCTGATGCTGTTTGTAGTGCAGCCTGACCATATACTCTTAAGCGCATTATAACCTCGCGTTAAATGCTAACTTTGGAATGGCTGCACCGAAACATGTCGTGTTTGGTGTCAAACATCTTGGAATACTACCCCCCGCCAATTCTGGCAGCGGGGGTAGCATTCCACCCTTCTAGAGGGAGAGACATGTTAACCCTGGCTTGACCGGTAACTACTTTCTAAAGCCCTGGCATCACAAAATGGATGCTGCTGCCACAGACACAAGTCTGGCCTCCTACTGCTGACCGAAACTCCGGCAGGGGAGGCCTGGACAATAGGTTTCCTGTCCCAGGGAGGTGTGACCACCTCCCCAGACAGGATAGTGTGTATTGGGGCTGGGCGGGAGCACTCTCGGGTGCTTTGAAGTCCTGCACTGGGGGCACATTTGGTGTCCCTAGTGCATACCCCAGTTCAAACCGGATCAGGGGCTTGCAGCCCCTGCTTTGGCGCGAACTGGACAAAGGGAAAGGGTGTAGCCACCCCTCTGCCAAGACCCACCCATAGGTGGGGCCACAGAGTAAGTCCAACCCCTAAACTTAGTATAAGTATAGGAACCCAGTCCTTAGGACTCTAGATTATCCCTGGACGAAACTCTGACACAGAATCCTGGACCTTCGACGCTCTACTACAAGATTAGAGGACTGAAGAATCTCCCTTGGGGTCAAGGAGTGACTCCCCTGCTTGGCAGGCACCAAAGAAGCAATTGTCCGGTCTGCATCGCCTAAGCTCCCGTCGGACGCCGAAGTCTTTGCATCACCAGAGGTGGATTTCCAGACTTCCCCGAGGCTGCCCTGAGTCCCCAGCAAAGCTGAGGCCTGTAGCTGTCATGGGTAACGTGGAACCATGACCCCTGGACACCACACGCATTTGCAAGTGCATCCTCTTCTGGGTCTCCCACGAAGTCATGCTTTGGGCTCCGAGTAGCCCTAGCCTCCAGCACCAACTGCACTGAAGATCACTGGCCTCCACTCCACAAGTGTCCTGTGAGCCAGCTCCACGTGCACCATCTTGAGGCTACTTTGCGGTCGCTAGCCCGTTGGCTAGTAGCCCTTCACGAAGGCCAATCTTTTTCTACTTGGGCTCCCTGGTTGCGCCAGGCTTGCCCTCACTTACCCTTGCTGAGTGAGTTCCTCAGACCTTGCTGGTCTGCACAATCGTCAATCTTCATCTTCACTGAGACTTGCCGTTGCCAAGGCTTGTTGGGTCCAATCTGGTCGCCGTCACCTCAGCACTCGACAAACATTGTGTACCAGCCCGAATCCTGCTCCTGGTCGCCAACAACGCCTCCTGGACCTCGTGGCTGAAGAGTCAAGATGACCGTCAACCTACCTGAAGCACTAGACATCGGTGGCCATCTGCTCATCGCCTTCCTGGTCACTGGCTAGTGACCCAGACTCTGTCCCCTCTGCTTTCAGTTTCTTCAGATCTCCGATCCACCTTTGAATCCACCCGGACACTTTTCACTTGGTCGCCAGCAGCACTTTGCAGCAGATCGCCATTCAAATCGATGACGAAACCCGACCCCGAAAGGCACCTATGCACCCGGCTTCCCTGGGTGAGGTAACAAGAGTACTCCGGTGCTCCCGTGGGTAGAGACTCTAGAACGACCTAGTTCTCAAAGGGTTTGCTCCAAGTCCTTCTTTAAGTGTCCCTTTTCTTTAAATTCCCAACCGCGACTTTCTCCATAGAAGTTAACGGCGATTCGCGGCTGTGTTATTACACTGCACGCGTCCCCCGTGGGTCCCCTGTGTCACTACCTTGGGTGGTTCCTTGTGGTCCAAGCACTTCTAGAGGCTCTAGGCCTAGTGTCTAGCTCAGTCGTGGTTCTTATACCACTTTATTGGTATATGGTTTGGTACGCCCCTAGGGCCCAAACGTGTATTTATGCTATTACTGTGTTTAAATAACTTATAACTTATGTACTTCGAACTCTAGCCTCATAAAGAGACTAGAGGGGTGTGTTTAGTAATAAATACATATATTTTGAATATATACCTGGTGTGGTGCTCTTTCATTTGATCACTCAAGAGATTATAGACTGGTAAAACAAGCTGCTTTACATTCCTTCAAGACTTAGGGGCCGATTCCGATTCGGGCCGGAAATCTCTCCGACCGAGCCGGACCCGGAGAGATTTCCGACCGAATCGGACCCGTGCAGTCCGACCGAACGAGTCCGATGCATTCGTATGCCACCGGACATGAGTCGGTCGGACTCCCATTGAACTCAATGGGAGCCGGTCGTACAACGCGTACGCGGGCTCCCATTGCCTCAATGGGTGCGAGGCGGACAAGGGCGCCCCTACAGCGAGTACGCCGCGAGCGCTCGCGGCGTACACGCACAGGTAGGGGGACCCATGGGTCCCCCTGTGTGCGCCTCGCACGGGTACGCGTACAGGGGGTCCGACACGGACCCCCAAAGTACGGCTCCGACAGCGAGTTCGAGTCGGACGGCGCGAGTCGGTCGGAGCGGTCGAGGTGCGCATCGTACTTACCCGGCCGGAAAACGTCTCCATTGCGCGGTGCGAATCGGGTCCGAGCGAGTCGGTCGGAGCGGTACGATCCGGGTACGAGTCGGTCGGAGCGGTCGGGTCGCCCGGACGAGTCGGTCGGCGAATTCGCATCGTACTCGCTCGGCCGGACCCGCGTACGGTTCGGTCGGGAAACAGGGCTCCGAATCGGATCCGGTAAAGCCGAATCCTATTCGGAGCCCTACCGGCCGAGATCGGAATCGGCCCCTTAGCCTGAAGGCTGCTCTCCATAGCTACCACTAGGATAGCTTTCAATAAAGGTTGTCTTTAACCTATCTCCAATAAGGGGTTGTTTGGACTGGTGCAAGGTGCCCACTATAATTAGTGGACAGCATATGCCAGGCCAACTTCTCACATTGGTGTGCAGCGTGTGGGATTCCAGCTTGCTATTGTTTTACCAGATAATCTCAATTGAATTGATCAATTGAAAACCACTAAAGGTACCTAAGGTACATATAAATTAAGCTTAGTATACAGTATGTTCTACTGAACTTAGAGTTGTGTGTTAAGGGATAGCACACCCTTTCGACAACTCAAGAGAGTTTAGTAGGCCACACTAGAGTAGGTAGTGCATACACCACACCTCACTAGTGATGTCTTCAAAGCCAGGACCCAGAGAGTCCTTGCCAGAAGCCACTGGGCTTCTTCCCTCCAAGTATGATACACTCCCATTCTTGGAATTGAGAGCAATATGCAATGTGAGGAAACTGAAGACAGGCCAAAGTCCCACCACCCAACATCTGAGAGAGATGTTACTGGCTGAAGACCTCAACATGCCCTTAGGGACTGAAGGGGCAGGTGCAGAGGGTGGGGCAGAAGATGAGGATGGGGCCAGGCGTAGCAACACCCCCAACCCCCCCTCTGGAACTGACCAGGAGGGTGACAATGACCCTGACCTGGAAAACCCAATCCCTCCTGTGGAAGAGGAAGAGGAGGATCAGAATGACCTCCACTTTGTCCCCCAGGAAGGATTATGAGTGTGCCTAGAAGGTCTAGATCTCCTTCTCAGGAGTCTAACCACTCTGACACCTCAATAGGGACCTCTGTCTCCTCTCATAGGAGGGAATCCTCTCATGAGAGGAGAAAGAGGCTGATTCAGTATGAGCAAGCCCAGCTTGAACTCAGAAAGCAGCAATTGGCCCTAGACAGGGAGTCCCTAGATCTCTACAAAGAGAGAAAACAGTTGGGATTAGAGTCCCATGGTGGCAGCAATATCCCTAGAGATAGGGAAAGGTCTTATGACCATAGAAACCTGAGCAAGATTGTCCCTCCCTACCAGAGTGGGGATGACATCCACAAATGGATAACTGCTCTAGAGAGGGCCTGTAAAGTACAGAAGGTCCCCCAAGGGCAGTGGGCAGCAATCTTGTGGCTCTCCTTTGCAGACAAAGGTAGAGACAAGCTCCTCACTGTAAGAGAAGAGGATGCTGATAATTACAAGGTCTTGAAGAGTGCTCTTATTGATGGGTTTGGCCTAACCACTGAACAATACAGGTTAAAGTTCAGAGATGCCCAAAAAGCACAGACTCAAGACTGGGTAGACTATGTGGATTGTTCTGCTAAGGCTCTGGAAGGCTGGTTGATGGGCAGTAAGGTGTGTGACTTCACAGGATTGTACAATCTGATAATGAGGGAGCAGATTCTTAATAACTGTCAAAATCAGCTGTTGCATCAGTACCTGGTGGACTCTGATCTGACCTCTCCCCAAGAATTGGGAAAGAAGGCAGACAAATGGGTCAGAACCAGGGTGAGGCAGAAGGTACAGAACCAAGGTGGTGACCCTAAGAAGCAAGATTCTAAGAACTCTGATAAGGGTGGGGAGAAGGGTAAAGATCAAAAGTCTTCACAAGGCCCCCAAAAATCTTCTTCAGGTGGGGATTCACAGTCTACCAAAGGGAAAGGCCAAAGAAAACCATGGTGCAAGGTCTGTAAGCAAAAGACCCACTGGACCAGTGATTGCACCAAGTCCAAAGACTCGACTCCAGCACCCACCAATGCCCCTAAGGCACCTGCTCCCCTAGTGCAGTTACAGTTGGTGGTGGGAGTACTACAACCAAGGGTTTAGTAGGGTTGACCCTGGGTACTGAGATGGGCTCTGACCTAGTCAGAGAACTCACTCAGGCTGTCCTAGTCTGTGATGGAGGCATGGATATGACCTCCTCTATGAGTCCCAGTAATCTGGGCAAGTACAGACAACAGCCTTTAATCAATGGACGAGAGGCTTTGGCATTTAGGGACACAGGGGCAAGTGTCACCATGGTGACACAAGACCTTGTGAATCCTGGGCAAGTTATACTTGGTGAGATGTACCAAGTGACCAATGCTAGCAATGTCAGAACAGACCATACTCTGGCAGTTGTTAACTTCTCCTGGGGAGGGGTAACTGGCCTTAAGAAGGTTGTGGTAAGTGCAGACCTACCAGTTGAATGCTTGCTTGGCAATGACTTAGAAACTTCAGCTTGGGCAGAAGTGGAGCTCAGGACCCATGCAGAAATGCTGGGGATCCCTGCAGATGTGTTTGCTGTGACCAGGTCACAAGCCAAAATGTCTAGCACTGAACAGGCCTTGGATTCTGGAATAATGGACCAAGTGCCTTCCAAGAGGAGGAGTAGTAGGGTAAAGGCAGTGCCTTCCCCCTTGGCTCAGAAGGAAGATCAGTCCCTTGAGGGGGATGATCTCAGTCCTGAGGAAGGAACTGTCCCAGAGGAGCTTGAACCTGACCAGGTTGAGTTCTTGGGGACAGGGGGACCTTCCAGGGCAGATCTGAGCCAGGAGCAGCAGAGCTGCCCCTCTCTTGAACCCCTCAGACAGCAAGCTGCTGCTGAGGCTGCTGGGAAAGCTAGTGGTCCCCATACTGTGTATTGGGATGATGGACTCTTGTACTCAGAGTGTAGAGACCCCAAGCCTGGTGCTACCAGGAGGTTGGTTATACCTCTGAAGTTCAGGGGCTTCCTATTGACCCTAGCCCATGATATTCCCTTAGCAGGTCACCTGGGCCAGAACAAGACTTGGGACAGAATTGTCCCTCACTTTCACTGGCCCCACATGTCTGAAGACACCAAGGAGTTTTGTCGCTCCTGTGTAACCTGCCAGGCCAGTGGCAAGGCAGGTGGCACTACGAAGGCCCCCTGATACCACTACCTGTGGTGGGGGTTCCCTTTGAAAGGGTGGGGATTGACATTGTTGGTCCCATGGATCCCCAAACAGCATCTGGGCACAGGTTTATCCTGGTGGTAGTGGATCATGCCACCAGGTACCCAGAGGCTATTCCCCTTAGGACCACTACACACCTGTGGTGGCAAGGGCCCTCCTGGGAATTTTCTCAAGAGTGGGCCTTCCTAAGGAGGTTGTAACAGACAGGGGTGCTAACTTTATGTCTGGATACTTAAAAGCAATGTGGAAGGAGTGTAGAGTGACTTACAAGTTCACCACACCCTATCACCCACAATGCAATGGTTTAGTTGAGAGATTCAACAAAACCTTGAAGGGCATGATTAAAGGGCTCCCAGAAAAGCTTAGGCGAAGATGGGACATACTCTTGCCCTGCCTTTTATTTGCATACAGGGAGGTGCCTCAAAAGGGGTTGGTTACAGCCCTTTTGAACTTTTGTTTGGTCACCCTGTCAGGGGTCCATTGTGCTTGGTGAAGGAAGGATGGGAGTTACCTCTCAAGCCCCCAAAGCAAGACATAGTGGACTATGTACTTGGTCTCCGCTCCCGGATGGCTGAGTATGTGAAAAAGGCAACTAAAAACCTTGAGGCTAGCCAGGAACTTCAAAAGGCCTGGCATGACCAAAAGGCTGTACTGACTGTTTATCAGCCAGGACAGAAGGTGTGGGTGTTGGAGCCAGTGGCCCCAGCAGCTCTCCAAGACAAATGGAGTGGACCCCACACCATTGTTGAGCAGAAGGGTGAGGTTACCTACTTAGTAGACCTAGGAACACCCAGGAGTCCCCACAGGGTTCTCCATGTCAACAGGTTAAAACCATATGTGGACAGGGCAGACATGGGCTTGCTCATGGCTACTGATGAAGGGCAGGAGGAAGAGAGTGACCCACTCCCTGACCTGCTCTCACAGAACCCTGATGATGGGTCAGTGGATGGTGTAGCCTTGGCAGGCAGCCTCACTACCCAGCAACAAACTGATTGTAGACAGGTGCTCAATCAGTTTAGACACATGTTTTCACTGACACCCAGTCAGACCACCTGCTGCACTCATGAAGTGGACACTGGGGACAGTCTGCCTATTAAAAATAAGATTTATAGGCAACCTGACCATGTCAGGGACTGTATCAGGACAGAAGTCCAGAAAATGTTGGATTTGGGAGTTATTGAACCCTCAGATAGCCCTTGGGCTAGTCCAGTGGTCCTTGTGCCAAAACCTCACACCAGTGGTGGAAAAAGAGAGATGAGGTTTTGTGTGGACTACAGGGGTCTCAATGCAGTCACTAGGACTGATGCCCATCCAATACCAAGGGCAGATGAGCTAATAGACACTTTGGCCTCAGCCAAGTATCTAAGCACATTTGACTTGACAGCTGGCTACTGGCAGATCAGACTAGCTGATGATGCAAAGCCAAAAACAGCATTCTCAACCCCTAGTGGGCATTATCAATTTGTGGTGATGCCCTTTGGTCTGAAGAATGCACCTGCCACTTTTCAGAGGTTGGTGAATACAGTCCTTACAGGTCTGGAAGCCTATAGTGCAGCATATCTAGATGATATTGCTGTCTTTAGCTCCACCTGGGAGGATCACCTGGTCCACCTCAGAAATGTTTTACAGGCCCTGCAAAAGGCAGGCCTGACTATCAAGGCCACCAAGTGCCAGATAGGGCAGAGTCAGGTTGTGTACCTGGGCCACCTTGTGGGTGGAGGCCAGGTTCAACCCTTGCAGAGCAAGATCCAGACCGTCATGGACTGGACTGCTCCAACTACCCAGACTCAGGTGAGAGCCTTCTTAGGCCTGACTGGGTACTATAGGAGATTTGTCAAGGGGTATGGATCAATAGTGACACCCCTGAATGACTTAACTTCCAAGAAAATTCCCAAAAAGGTTCAGTGGACAGTTAGCTGTCAAAAGGCATTTGATGACCTGAAGCAGGCCATGTGCACTGCTCCCATTCTGCAGAGTCCTGATTACTCCAAGAAGTTCATTGTTCAAACTGATGCATCTGAATTGGGGGTAGGGGCTGTACTGTCACAATTGAATGATGAAGGTCAGGATCAGCCAGTAGCTTTCATTAGAAGAAGGCTGACCCCTAGAGAGAAACGTTGGTCAGCCATTGAGAGGGAGGCCTTTGCTGTGGTCTGGGCTCTGAAGAAGTTGAGGCCATACTTGTTTGGTACTCACTTCCTTGTTCAAACAGACCATAAGCCCCTCTTATGGATAAAACAAATGAAGGGTGAAAACCCCAAACTGCTTAGGTGGTCCATTTCCCTACAGGGGATGGACTTCACAGTGGAACATAGACCTGGGAGTAACCATGCCAATGCAGATGGACTCTCTAGGTACTTCCACTTAGAACATGAAGACTTAACTGGGCAAGGTTAGTTTAATGTCCCTACGTTTGGGGGGTTGTGTAGGAGAGTAGGATCTGCTTCACATGGGTACCCCCACTTTTTGCTGATGCTTCACTGTTTTTCGACCTTAGTCTGGCTGGGGCCCTGCTAATCAGAACCCCAGCCTAGCTGCTTCCTCTCTAAAATGGTTTCCATGTGCCTTAGGCACATCTCTGATTGGAATCTGGAGTGCCCTTATAAGTCCCTAGTATATGGTATACTATGTACCCAGGGCATAGGTACCTCAGAGGCCTACCAGGGGCTGCAGCATGTATTGTGCCACCCCTGGAAGGCCATCCAAACTGACATCACAGGTCTGCTACTGCAGCCTGGGTAAGGTGGTGCATGCACTCCTTACTGTGATATAGGCTACCTATATCACTATATACATACACACATATAAACCTATAAGTCACTCCTATGGCAGGCCTTATCAATCCTGATGGCAGAGTGCGTGGTTCCTATGTGAGAGGGTGCCCCTGCATGAGCAGGGCCCCTCTGCAGCATTCGGAGACCCTTCTCTGATGCTGTTTGTAGTGCAGCCTGACCATATACTCTTAAGCGCATTATAACCTCGCGTTAAATGCTAACTTTGGAATGGCTGCACCGAAACATGTCGTGTTTGGTGTCAAACATCTTGGAATACTACCCCCCGCCAATTCTGGCGGCGGGGGTAGCATTCCACCCTTCTAGAGGGAGAGACATGTTAACCCTGGCTTGACCGGTAACTTCTTTCTAAAGCCCTGGCATCACAAAATGGATGCTGCTGCCACAGACACAAGTCTGGCCTCCTGCTGCTGACCGAAACTCCGGCAGGGGAGGCCTGGACAATAGGTTTCCTGTCCCAGGGAGGTGTGACCACCTCCCCAGACAGGATAGTGTGTATTGGGGCTGGGCGGGAGCACTCTCGGGTGCTTTGAAGTCCTGCACTGGGGCACATTTGGTGTCCCTGTGCATACCCCAGTTCAAACCGTATCAGGGGCTTGCAGCCCCTGCTTTGGCGCGAACTGGACAAAGGGAAAGGGGTGTAGCCACCCCTCTGCCCTGACCCACCCATAGGTGGGGCCACAGAGTAAGTCCAACCCCTAAACTTAGTATAAGTATAGGAACCCAGTCCTTAGGACTCTAGATTATCCCTGGACGAAACTCTGACACAGAATCCTGGACCTTCGATGCTCTACTACAAGATTAGAGGACTGAAGAATCTCCCTTGGGGTCAAGGAGTGACTCCCCTGCTTGGCAGGCACCAAAGAAGCAATTGTCCGGTCTGCATCGCCTAAGCTCCCGTCGGACCCCGAAGTCTTTGCATCACCAAATGTAGATTTCCAGACTTCCCCGAGGCTACCCTGAGTCCCCAGCAAAGCTGAGGCCTATAGCTGTCGTGGGTAACGTGGAACCATGACCCCTGGACACCACACGCATTTGCAAGTGCATCCTCTTCTGGGTCTTCCACAAAGTCGTGCTTTGGGCTTCAAGTAGCCCTAGCCTCCAGCACCAACTGCACCGAAGATCACTGGCCTCCACTCCACGAGTGTCCTGTGAGCCAGCTCCACGTGCACCGTCTCCAGGCTCCTTTGCGGTCGCTAGCCCGTTGGCTAGTAGCCCTTCACGAAGGCCAATCTTTTTCTACTTGGGCTGCCTGGTTGCTCCAGGCTTGCCCTCACTTACCCTTGCTGGGTGAGTTCCTCAGACCTTGCTGGTCTGCACAATCGTCAATCTTCATCTTCATCGAGACTTACCGTTGCCAAGGCTTGTTGGGTCCAATCCGGTCGCCGACACCTCAGCACTCGACAGACATTGTGCACCAGCCCGAATCCTGCTCCTGGTTGCCGACAATGCCTCCTGGACCTCGTGGCTGAAGAGTCAAGACAACCATCAACCTACCTGAAGCACTCGACATCGGTGGGCATCTGCTCATCGCCTTCCTGGTCACTGGCTAGTGACCCAGACTCTGTCCCCTCTGCTTTCAGGTTCTTCAGATCTCCGATCCACCTTTGGATCCACCCGGACACTTTTCACTTGGTCGCCAGCAGCACTTTGCAGCAGATCGCCATTCAAATCGACGACGAAACCCGACCCCGAAAGGCACCTATGCACCCGGCTTCCCTGGGTGAGGTAACAAGAGTACTCCGGTGCTCCCGTGGGTAGAGACTCTAGAACGACCTAGTTCTCAAAGGGTTTGCTCCAAGTCCTTCTTTAAGTGTCCCTTTTCTTTAAATTCCCAACCCCGACTTTCTCCATAGAAGTTAACAGCGATTCGCGGCTGTGTTATTACACTGCACGCGTCCCCCGTGGGTCCCCTGTGTCACTACCTTGGGTGGTTCCTTGTGGTCCAAGCACTTCTAGAGGCTCTAGGCCTAGTGTCTAGCTCAGTCGTGGTTCTTATACCACTTTATTGGTATATGGTTTGGTACGCCCCTAGGGCCCAAACGTGTATTTGTGCTATTACTGTGTTTAAATAACTTATAACTTATGTATTTCGAACTCTAGCCTCATAAAGAGACTAGAGGGGTGTGTTTAGTAATAAATACATATATTTTGAATATATACCTGGTGTGGTGCTCTTTCATTTGATCACTCAAGAGATTATAGACTGGTAAAACAAGCTGCTTTACATTCCTTCAAGACTTAGCCTGAAGGCTGCTCTCCATAGCTACCACTAGGATAGCTTTCAATAAAGGTTGTCTTTAACCTATCTCCAATAAGGGGTTGTTTGGACTGGTGCAAGGTGCCCACTATAATTAGTAGACAGCATATGCCAGGCCAACTTCTCACAACAGGTAAGGTTGTACCTAATTATACTATCTAATGTTAAAATCTTATCCTCTAGAAAATATTCACCAAACGTTTTTCCCTCTTTTATTTTATTTAGCTCGGGAACTACAGAAACTTTCGCAAAAATCTTATTTATGTCAGTGTAATAATATTCTAATCTACCTGTTTTATAAAATAAACTTGCTAAGACACTACATGTTATTCCATATGTCTAAGGGAGGTGATGATAAGTCACACCCTCTGCTACAGATGCAGGCAACTGCATACAAACATAGCAATCTCTTACATCCATTGTTTCTACATACTCATATAATAATTTAGAAAAAACATTTTTAGAAAAATCTGTTATTGATTTGTCCTTGTGTAATTCTGCACTACTCTTTAAAATAATTGGTTCCTGAGTGTTAGCTCCTTTTTCTCTCTCAGTGTTATTAGACGTTTCTACTACAGCTAAACTAATTGGAATAGTGATTGCTAAAACCACCCATACTGTCATTAATAATCCTGTACAAAAGCAGCACATCTTGCACCATCTACTTAAAAACTCACATTTACATTTTCTATCTCTAGTATTCTCCATTTTGTTTTATAACCTTATTTATTTGTTTTCCAGAAAATTGTGTCACTACACCTCAGGAATGACTTATTTGCCACTCTGTACTCCAATGTTTTGTCTTTGCTTGGTACTTTCTTTTAATTCTTTCTCAGAATTCTTTCTTTGTCATATCCAGTAAAATTCGTCAGATCCAGTGTTTTGTCAAATCCGGTAGAAACTATTTAAACTTTTTCAGGTTTGTTGCACCTCACTTTTTCCCATCAGGTTTCTTTGTTCTGGGTTCTTGTGAGTGTTCTTTTCTTCTTTGTTACTAGTCAAAGCAAGATACAACCATTCAGGCGATCTATACTTCGGATTTATCTTCTTTACTCTTTTTGTTTTCTGCAAGTGTTTTCCACCTTGTTTTTCTTGCTCTCTCTGACTTGTTATTTCATTCACTTGTTCAGCCCTTTTCCCATCCAACCTTATGATTCTGTATCTTAATTTTCTTACTTCGTTGGTCCAATTGTCTCCTTTTCTTGGCCTTTTTGCCTCTCTTCCTTTTTCCTCTCTTTCTGTTTTCCAATTTCTTTTTCTTGACTCTAGTTTTTGGTTCCTTTCTTCTCCACTTTCTTCAGACTCTGTTTCAGTTCTTTTGTTATTGCCTCTTATTTTGAAACTTATAATGTCATTTTCTTCCTCTACTTGTGGTTCTTTTCTTATCTTCCTTCGTTCACCTATTTCTGTCCCTCCTCGAGGTTCTTCCGAATTTTGCTTCTAAATTTCCCTGTTCTCGTGTTTGACTATTTGTCCCTATTGCTCCTCGGGGATCTTCCGATTTTTCTAGCTTTTTGTTTGAAACTCTCCCTTCTTCATCTATTAATATTATCTCCGAAGGATTTTTACCACAACTTGTACTTGGTTGCTCACTGTCACTATCTTCTGGCTCAGTTTCTTCTCTTATGCTTTCAAAATTCCAATTTCTTTTAGAATTTCTTCACAATCCGAATGATCTGTATCAGATTCTGAACTGGTATCTGATATTTCCAGATGTCGACTTACAGGTCGATCTTCAAGTTCTGGAACTTCTGCTATTTCCTCTACTTCTTCTGTCGTTGCACTTGTAGTTGGGTCTTCCAGATGTCGACTTGCAGGTCGATCTTCAAGTTCTGGCACCCTGTCTGTTTCTTCTTCTGCTTCTGATGCTGAACTGTTATCCAATACTTCCAGATGTCGACTCACATGTCGATCTTCAGGTTCTGGAACTCTGATGGTGTGACTGGCATGCACCCAGTGTTTCACTCCTGCACACTTGACTGCAGTGGTTGTCACCAGGATCACTTGTCGTGGTTCGTCCCAGCGAGGAACCAAACAGTTTCTTCTCCTGTGGACTTTTATGTGGACCCAATCTCCTGGATTCAAGTCGTGAGCTGGTTTTCTTTCAAGAGTGGTCGCATCCGGTCCAACCTGATGAAACACAGAACGCACCACATCAGCCAATCCTTTGCAATAATCCAGCACTAGATCATCAGTTATAGTCAGTAGTTTGTTGACAGGTACTTGTGCTTGTCTCATTGCTCGTCCCATAATTATTTCATGGGGACTGAGTCCAGTTTTCCTTTCCGGAATACTTCTGATTGTCATTAAAACTAATGGCAAGGCATCTGGCAATTTGAGTCCTGTAGCTTGACACATTTTTCCTAACCTGTTCTTGATTGTTCCATTCACTTGCTCTATGATTCCAGATGCTTCTGGTCTGTATGCACAATGCAGTTTCTGTTTAATACTAAGTGCTTCACAGATTAGTTTAACTAATTCATTTTGGAAATGTGTTCCTCTATCTGTTTCAATCGTGACTGGAAAACCATACCTCGGAATGAATTCTCGCAGCATAAGTTTTGCTACCGTTATTCCATCATTCCTTCTTGTTGGGTATGCCTCCACCCAACGGGAAAACAAACAGACGACCACTAGGACATACCTTAGTCTGTTGCAAGGTGGCATTTCAATAAAATCCATTCGCATTCTAGTGAAAGGACCTCCTTCTCGTCCTATTGTTCCTAGACTCACTACTGTTTTCCTTCCTGGATTTAACTGTTGACAAATAAGACATCTCTGACAAAGACTCTCAGCTATGGCTCTGAATTTTGGATTATACCATGTTTGTCTAAAAAGTCTGATCATTGAATCTCTCCCAATATGGGCTTGTCCATGGTACATCCGTGCCATGTCAGGAATCATGCTATCAGGCATAACTGGTCTCTCATCTCTGTAAACCCAAACATCATTTTCTTCATGTTTTCTACATCCTGCTTTTATCCATGTATCTTTTTCCTCATCATCTGCAGCTTCCTGTAACTGTCTCACCTCATCCCATGTTTCAATAGAATTAGTAAAAGCAAAGGACAAGAAATATGCTCTCTTTCCCGACTTTTGTTTAAAGAAACCACATTCTTTGCACAGTACTGTGCCATTTCGTCAGCATATTTATTACCAACAGTTATGTAGTCTTCCCCATTTTGATGTGCATTGCACTTCACAACAGCAATCTGTTTAGGCAGCTGTATCGCCTCAAGCAGCTTTTTCACAAAATCTCCATTTCTAATTGGCGTTCCTGCAGATGTCAAGAAACCCCTTTGTGACCAAATCTGACCAAAGTCATGCACCACCCCGAAGCCGTACTGGCTATCTGTCACAATCGTAACCCGTACATTTCTTCCCAACTTGCATGCTTGAATCAGAGCTACTAGTTCTGCGACTTGGGCAGACCGTACCCCTTTCAGACAAGATGCTTCCATTACAGTGCCTACTGTGCAAACTGCATATGCTGCACTTAGAACTCCATCACTCGTTCTCAAACATGAGCCATCCACAAACAGAATATAATCTGATTCTTTCAAAGGCTCATCTCGTATGTCAGACCTTGGTTTTGTACAGTATTCAAGCACATTCAGACAATCGTGATCTACTTCATCCATTTCAATCACACTCTCTTCATCTGGCAATGATGTCGAAGGATTCACATTCATACATCTGTCAATGGTCACATTATCTGCACTCAAAATTACTTTTTCATACCTAGTCAGCCGACTATGTGTCATGTATTGGGTTTTCGTTCTTGTCAATAGAATTTCCACAGAATGGGGAACATATACTCTCAGTGGATATCCCATCACTATGCCTTCACTCTGTTCCAGACTCACACAAGTAGCAGCAACTGCTTTCAAACATCCAGGCAATGCTTTCGCTACAGGGTCTAAAACAGCTGAAAAATAGGCAATGGGTCTTTTCATAGTTCCATGTCTCTGTACCAAAACTGAAAATGCACATCCATCTCTTTCACTGCAATACAGCTCAAAATCTTTCTCATAGTCAGGCATTCCTAATGCTGGAGCCTCACATAATTTCTTTTTCAGCTCTCTGAATGCTTTCATTTCTTCATCATTCATTTCAAAAGGATCTTTAACATCCTTTTTTGTCAGTTTCTGCAATGGTTTAGCAATCAGTGAAAAACCGCTTATCCATTGTCGACAATATCCAACCATTCCCAAAAACATTCTTACCTCTCTTTGTGTCATTGGAGCTCTCATTCCTTGAATCATTTTTATTCTTTCAGTCGTTACCTTTCGCACTCCTTTCTCAATTTTATGCCCTAAATACTGGACTTCTTGTTGACAAAACTGCAATTTTGAAGGGGACACTTTATGTCCTCTTTTTGCTAAATGATTCAGCAAAGCAATTGTATCATTGACACATGCTTCCTTCATTTTTGATGCCACCAGTAGGTCATCAATATACTGAACCATCACTGACTTTTCTGGCATTTTTAAATCTTCCAACGATTTCTTTAGAATCTGATTAAAGATTGAGGGACTTTCTGTGTACACTTGAGGAATTCGGCACCATGCCAAAATACGCTCTCCAAACCTAAATGCAAATAATGGCTGGCTATCGGGATGCAATGGAATAGAGAAAAATGCATGACATAAATCAATTACTGTGTACCATTCTGCTTCACGTGGAATCTGGTATAGAATCACAGCAGGGTTCGGTACTATTGGGCAACAAGGCACAAAAATTTTGTTTACCTTCCTCAAATCCTGTACAATTCTATATGTTCCGTTTGGCTTTTTCAGTCCCATTATTGGCGAATTACATGGACTGCTCATGATTTCTTTTAGAATCCCTTGTTCAATCATTTTATTTATTACTGGCGTTATTCCTTCAATTATTTCTGGTGTCAATTTATACTGGGGCGTATTTGGGTAACTCGTTCCCTCTTTCACTGTTATTTTAACGGGATCTACTCCTTTCATTAATCCTACATCTTCTCCTGTAAAGTCCCACACTTCTTCTTTCACTGTCTTTTTCAATTCAATTGGGATTTTCTCTGCATCAAATACAGGAAACAAACCATTTACTTCTGGTTCTAAATTCAGCATTGTCATTTTATACAGCACATCCTCATCTGGAGTCTGAAATGCAATTCCGTCTGGGGTACAATAGATAGTGCAATTCATTTTGCACAATAAATCGCGTCCTAATAGGTTCACAGGACTACAATCGCATACCACAAATCGGTGCATTTCGCTAAATGGACCAATTCTTACCTCCACTAATTTAGTAAGAGGCGTTTTAATTTGCTGATTAGAAACTCCAACTACTTGGATATGTTCACCTGAGAGAGGAAAGTTTGGAATTTCCACTGACCTAACAGTAGAACGGGTAGCTCCAGTGTCAACAAGGAATGTTACATTTGCACCATTCACTTCTCCATCCACAAATGGACCAGACTGATCTACCTCTAGAGTTGCACCAAGCACGCACTCTTCCCCTCTCCTAGGCACCGTCAGAAACTTTCATCCGTGTCATCCTCATCCTGTCGTAACCAATATTGAGAAATTGCAGCTGCACGCGGCAACTGTGTTACCTGTTCTCCTCCGTAGAATCCTGTTTCTGCACTGTATTTCTGTTGGTTAACACTCTTGGGAAGTGGTGGTTGTGGCACCTGACCTTGTTGAGTAACTACCTCACTCTGCACCTGTGAATTTAATGATTGATTTTCCACATTAGGTTTTGGAGGAAATTTACACTCGTTTCTCCAATGTCCTAGCTTTCCGCAGTTGTGGCATGGCCACTTTTTCTTTGCCTCATCTATGCTCATTTGTCCTTTTCCTTTACCTATATTAGGTCGGGATCTAACCTGTCCTGTTTCATTACCAGTATTACTCAATTGAGCTTCTTGCTTCTCTGCAACTTTCACCTGCGCCCACATGGCCTTTTCTTTCAATTTACGCTGTCTACTCTCAATATCATCACTGCAATACTTAGCATATCTCAAAACCTCCTCCACTGTGCTATTCTGCCAACAAATCATATGCTGCTTAATCATTTCACTTATTTCTGGTTTCAATCCATACACAAACCTATATACAAAATGACTCATATCCTTCTCATTTAGTGTCTCATAACCACTGTACTGTTTGAAAACCAACAACAATCTCTCGTAGTACGCATGCACTGATTCTTTACTGTCCTGCGTTGTTCTGTCTATTTTTACCCAATCTGTTTCTTTAGGTGGAATCTTATTCTTCAAAAAGGTAATTACTTGGTCGTACTTCCTCATCACTTCTGGTCCTGGCGCTCCTGTTTTAGCGTCCCTTGGATATTCTACAGTTGGCCAATCAATAGTAATCTTACATTCTGTCCACAAATCAGCCGGCACTACTATATCAAACAATCCATCCAGATCTATCCACAACACCTTCGAAACCTTCACAAATCTTTCCACTTGTCTGTACCATTCTACTGGCTTCTCTCTCAACTTCGGGAAGTCATTTGTAAATGACAGTATATCCTGTCTGGTCCATGGAACATGCACATAACTACCACCTGGAGTTTCTCTCATCGGATATTCCCTTACAACTGGTTCCTTATCTGTTACTGCAAAAGCCAAAGATGCTTTATCTGTTGTTTTCTCATTCCTTTTCGACCATCTATTTCTCCATCTATCCACATCACCCCATTTTCTCAATAAAACAATTAACTCTTTTATTTGAGTCAGTCTTCCTGATGTGTTCAAATTCTCTATATCCTTCTCACAAAAATCTACTCTGTATGGTTTCTGCAACGTTCTCACTTTTACAAACTCCACTCCTAGTTCACTTGCTGTCTCTTCCAATTTGTCATGTAAATTTCTAGCTCTCCATGTAAGACTTTTGCACAAAAACATAATCTCATCATCCTGATAATTTTTTAATTTTTCTGTTCCAATTGTTCCTAAAATCAATTCTTCCATGTCTATTTTCAACCTAATTACATCTAATGGTTTCTCTTCCGTTTCTTTTGTTTTTAGCGCTTTCATCCATTCATTTAACTCATCTGGAGTTGGACCTACAGGCGTACTATTTAATTCTATCCAATTGCTACTTCTTTCTGGTGTCCCTGATGCAGACTCCGTCACCATAGGCATTCTCCTAATCTCATTCTCATTTATCGTCAAATTAGTAGGTGGGCTTGGTCTATAGGTACTAGCCAAATTATGTGCACCTTCATTATTCAGTTCCATCCCTTCTCTTTTTCTTTGCAAATGTGAATTCATGGAAATCACTAAAGAACGTTCATCAATTTTCTGATTCTCAAAGATTGGCATTACTGGACCTATCCTTACTGGTACAGTTACAGCTTCCATATTCCTTGTCAATGCTCTTATTTTCTCAGTCAATTCTCTTGTGGTTTTCGCTAAATCAGTTGCATTGTCACTTTCTATCTCTTCATTTTGTGAAGTTTTTAATTGATCTTGTGACCTATTTGCCTCATCTCTTCGTTCGGGATTTTTATTCCTCCCAGTTTCCATTGGTGGTGCATTAGGTGTCACCACCGCAGAAGTCTGTTGGTATGGAGGTGGGTTTCTGTTTAAAATATCTTCCAGCAATTCGTCATCTGTTTCACTACCACCATACACATACTTTTCTACCACTAAATGTTTCTTTTTCTCTGTACACTTTCTCTTTGCTTCTTCCTCAACTGTAAAAGCTGGAAACAAACCTCCTGTCATGTTAGCACATCTCCAACGCTTTATTCTGTCCTCATGATTTACTCCCCATAACCTTCCAGGCACAAACTCATGATTCTTTAATCCTCTGAATCTCTCTCGCTCATTCATCTCATCTTCCCATTCCGTTAAAGCTTCAAACTGTGTCGGTCTAGGTCTAGGTTCTAACATTGCCATCTTTTCTCTCAAGTTCCGTAATATAGCTACATTAAATGAACCATTCTCAGGGAAAACCAATGCTCCATCATTCTTGGTATATTTTGTCCAATTTTCTAACCATATGCATGTATGATATCCATATTTCAGCATCATATGCGAAGCTGGCGATTTCGGCGGAGGAATTATTTGTCCCTCTCTAGTCACTACCTTTTTGTCTTTCTTAAAGAAATTCTTAACTTTCGTCATCCATGACGTTTTCTCTCTACCATACTCATAATACGACATAATTCACAATCTCTTTTCTCCTCAAATGATCCGCAATTCAACACTGTTCTGTATGCGTTATTCCAACCAATACTAGCGCGACTCACACCAACACTCCAATCAGAGCAATTTCTGTCTACCGCGCCCTGACCAATCCCAGCGCGGCTTCTGTCTACGTCAGTTCTGCTCCTGTTTCCGTGTGACTAACGCACTGACCAATCCCAGCGCGACTCTTGTCTACGTCACTTCTGCTCTTGACCCCTCCTTTACAAAATTTATCGGCAATTTCTTTTTCAACAATTCTTCGTTAGTTACAACATTTAAAACACATTTCCATTGTCTGATTCGCTAAACCGAAGAGATAGCTTTGACCATTTACACAAGAACTCTGTATTTTCCAGTAGGCAGCGCTTACCTCTACCCTACCACAGAATTTCAGTTTCACCGATAAAGTAGTACTTTCCTCTACCTTACCCTTCTTTCAAGCAATCAGTAAACCCGTTTCTCTGGGAATAAAACACATGTGGAGACTATACTGCTCCTGAGAATTAAGGCCAGAGTTTCACAAGAAAACCGATCACTATTTCATTTACACACCTTTTATACGGAAAATGTCCCTATTATAACACAACCTGCATTATCACCAATATGAATTCAGACAATGCACCATTCCATGTGACTTCTCTTGCCACACGTGTTCCACTTCCTACTTCCCGGAAGCGTGAAAACTTACATATAACATAACGCGACTCAACAAAAGTGTTAGACATGAACTTATCAATTATCAATAATCAATAATCAATAATCACCAAACTAATCTATAGAAACCATAACTCTGCTACCAAGAAATCTGATCCAGCGCTAACAATAAAAATTATTCTCCTATATGCTTCGGTCATCCAGGTGCAACTATTCCTCCAACACACACACTATATCCATATGACGGTGGGGCCCATAACACCGCATATACATTCACTTACTCATTTATTCCCTGGATTTCCTCCGTCAATAACCTAGGAGAAAATGATTTGCTGGAAGGAGACGGGATACCTCTTTTAACATGACATAATGTTTCTCATTTGCTTTAAGGTATTCCGCTCATTGGTCGATGGACCAACTAGTAGGAATCAGTTGATGGTGATTAAGACCAGCTCAATCACAATAAACTCTTTATCAATTTACCTTAATCATTGAGCTAAAGAATCACTGAGTCATTTGTTTAAAGAATAATAAAGTTTATATAAAGTTTAATGCAAGAAATGAGGTTAAGCTTATTATTCAGATCATTACATTTATAATCAATATAAGAATAAAATGAAATTGCAATGCATATCTATTAGACGGAAAAATAAGGTTATCATAGCAAGAACTCTAAGAGATCAATCTATCTTTCTTGGAAAAATCTAATAGTTCTAAATGAAAAATCTATCAGGAAAAATTCTCCTCAAGCAGCATCTTATACTCAACTGGAAAATAAAATTAGCAGCAGCAGCATCAGCTCGTCAGCATCAGCAACCGCAACTTCACCCATCTACAGCATCTAACTTCTCCAGCAACTAACTCTCCAGCAACCCACTCTCCAGCAACCAACCCCTCCCACCAAGAGTAGGTCTTCTTATACCCTAATTCTAGCTTACAGAATAAAATGTTGCATCTTCATGGCGTGATTCTTTCTCATTGGTCCCCTCAGGCCCATATACATTTTAATCAAACTTCCTGGTCTTAACCAGTTCCTTGTGGAATGTCCATGCTTGCATCGTTTCCCACAGTTTATGTCATTGCTCATCCTCTTCGATCAGTCCAATTTGTATCTTTTTCTGCTACTTTTTAGATTCAACAGTTCCGTCCATTGATTCAGTTGGACTTATCACGCTTCTTGCTGATCATCTTGGCACACATCTGCTCAGAAAGGTCACAATAGCCTTGACCATACTTCCATCTTAGCCTCTCAGCACCAGCACGTGATCATCCTTTTCCACAGCCTCTCTCCTCTATCACATGGTTCCCTGCTCATGCGTACTCTGGCAACTGGCGGCCATTTTATATCGCTGCTCGACAGGCCTAAGCGCACTATTTTCAAAGATAAACAAAATATTTTTAAAACAAAGAAATGTAAACCCTTTCGTTTCCCTCCCGTCTTTCTACGTTCCCCAATTAGGTATTACCTAGCAAAAGCAACATATAAAGCCGTCCCTTACTTACCATCGCTTTATTTTGCAACCACACGTTTTATTTTAATGCACGGATCATGCGTTTATTATTAAATTAGTACGCAAATATTATGTTATGTTAGACACGTAAACAATTATAAGTTGATTATTTTTCACACGGAATAGCGTGTTACCTTTAACCCTTAACATATAACATACATTGTTGGTTATTTACTTAAACGAACATGTTTATTAATTATTTTACGAAAATATTAGGAGGTTAACATTTTTTCATTTACCCTGCTCCATCACGGGCCACCAGGTGTCATTCCACATTCCAAGGGGAGGCGTGGTTGCTAAAGATCAGCACTTCGGTCTTGTCATTTCTGAGCTTCAGACAGTTGGCCTTCATTTAGTCTGCAACATCCTTCATGCAATTGTGGAAATTGGTCTTAATGGTGGTGGGGTCTGCTGAGAGTGAGAGGATGAGCTGAGTATCGTCGAAGTAGGAAATTATATTGAGATCATGGGTTCTGACGATGCCGGCTATTGGTGTGATATAGGTGTTGAAGAGGGTGGAGGTGAGGGATGAACCTTGAGGGACACCGCAGATGGTGCTGAGTACTGAGTGCTGAGTACCGAGTTATTCTCAGCTCAGCATGCATTTTTCATCTAGTTGGGATTTATTCCTACTGAACCAAACAACAGTATCTAACAGCAGAATTCACCAAGTAGGAGGCTCATGGTCGAGTTAAGAATAAGAAAATGCAAGAATTATAGTTTAGTAAGTTAGCTGGGAAGGCCACGTATAAGGCTATTATCATGGAATATAGCTGGACTAGGCTCAAAGTTGATTGATCCAAATAGGGTGTCGCATATAGAAGAACACGACATTTGCATGTTTTCGAGAAACTTGGGCCACAGAAAAAGTGTTTATTGACGGGTTTACCACCTTTAGCGTAGAGGCAAAACCTACAGAGCAATTTGGGAGAGCAATTGGGGGTCTTAGGATTTTAATTAGAAATGGATGTATTAGTTCACTCACATTAATGGACATAGAGGGCCCTGAATTAATGGGGATTATTGCGATTTTTGCAACAGGACTCCGCTTGGACCTTTGAAACATCTATGTTAGAACTATAAGGGTAACTGATAAATCACATACACTATCTCTTTTGGAAGATGTTTTAGACACTGTACTGACAAACACAAAACTCATAGTGGCAGGCGACTTTGACACTTCTTATGAACCCTCGATTTATTTAAATGAGATTACTGGTGAGGAAGATGAAATTTGGGGTATCGCGTCACTAATAGGACAACCAAGGAAAGACTTCTCCAGCCTTGGACTCACATTAGCCTCTTTAATAGTTAGTACGGGACTTAGGGCATGTAATGGGCATACCATCTCCGATCCCAATAGAGCACCAACTTTTAAAAGAGGAGAGTGTACTACTATTAAAGACTACGTCCTCGTCGATGTGAGATTATGGTCACTTCTGACCGACATGAAAGTGGTAACGCAATCCGATAGTGACCATAATTCTTTGGAAGTAACATTTATGGGAGAATCTTTGAGGCAAGATATCAATACTTGCAACACTATAGTACCAGCCCCTTTTGTAACCAACAATCACCGTTATGTTACTTGACCTAATATCATGTCTAATCTAAAACTATACTCACAGATATACAGCCTTCATGTTAAACATCTAGCGGAATATGTGGGACTCAATGAAGTAGAAATTCCTATTTTAAATGTACATAACTAGCTGTTTGGGGAGTTGCAAAAGGTTTTCTATAAGAATGCATCTCACTCAAAATCCAACTCTGCAAAGGAGTCAAAGTGGTATGATCAAGTATGTAAATCAGCTTAAGATCTAACTAAGACTGGCTATCTTGGATGGTGATCAGACCAAAATTAGCAAAGCCAGATGCACTTACAAAGCACTATTGACCCAGGTGAAAAGGTACTGGGACGAAAAACTCTGGCAAGACTTGTTAGCCGCTAGTAAAACAAATGATATTAGGTATTTCTGGTGTTTAGTAGCTCTAACCAAGTCAGATAGAGTAAAAACTTATCATTATAACATCTCGCCTGACAAATGGGTGGCGCATTTTTCTACTCTTTATGCAACAGAAGATCGCAATGACCAAAGGATTAGCAGCAACTTGGACACCTTTACAAAGTTGGATACTACAATTCTTGCAGAAGTTACTGCCCCTGTTGTCTTTAGCCTTGAAGTCACAAATAGAGCCATTGACTCCCTAAAATCTGCTAAATCTCAAGGCCCGGATAAAATCCCTGGAGATTTATATAAAACAGAGCCCCAGATATGGACAATCTATTTAAATCTACTATTAAATGCAATAGTGGCAGGGGACAAAGTGCGAGGGGCCGAAATCATAACAATATTTAAAAAGGGCGATGCAAGCGATCCCTCAAACTACAGGCTGATTAGCTTGATTGATAAAGCTCAAAAAATCTTTGCGAAACAATTTTTAAAGAAACTCCATGACTGGGCTGATACAAACAAAATTGTGTCTTCTCTCCAGGCAGGTTTTAGGGCAAAGGTTAGTACAATTGATCAGATTTTTAGGTTCACAATTTTATATGGAAATATGTTTTAATACAAAACCAAAAGCTTTACATGGCATTTGTAGATTTAAGAGCAGCGTTCAATCTTATCCCACACTCAAAAATATGGTGAATTTTGATAAACATGGGGGCCCCAGGTAATCTTATCCAACTTATTAGTAAATTACACAAGAAAAATTACGCTCAAGTTTGTTGGGGCCCAAATAGAGAATTGACTGACCGCATCCCCATTGAGCGAGGCATGCGCCAAGGCTGTGTTCTCGCACCAAAGCTGTTCTCTCGACATATGAATGATTTTGTGGATGCTTTGGAACAATGCAGAAATGTTTCCCATGTCTTGAACAACATAAATATACCAATTCTTCTTTTCGCCGACGATTCCCTTCTTATTTCCAAGACACCTATGGGGCTCCAAATTTTAATTGATAAATGTTTATGTTTTTGCAAATCTAGGGGCCTGGAGCTAAATGTGAACAAAACCAAATATATGGTGCTTGGAAAGGGCATGAGGAAAAATTCTAATGTTCACATCAGTCAATCAATCAATCAATCAATCATGTCACTTATAAAGCGCACTACATACCCGCGAGGGTCTCAAGGCGCTGGGGGAAGAGGGGGGTGGTGCTGCTACTGATCGAAGAGCCAGGTCTTGAGGAGTCTTCTGAAGGCCAGTAGGTCTTGGGTCTGTCGGAGGTTGGTGGGGAGGGTGTTCCAGGTCTTGGCGGCGAGGTGGGAGAAGGATCTGCCGCCGGCGGTCGTTTTTCGGATGCAGGGGACTGTGGCGAGGGCGAGGGTGGTCGAGCGGAGCTGGCGGGTGGGGGTGTAGAAGCTGAGTCGTCTGTTGAGGTAGGCTGGTCCGGAGTTGTGGAGTGCTTTGTGTGCTTGGGTGAGGAGCTTGAAGGTTATCCTCTTGTTGACAGGGAGCCAGTGCAGGTCTCTCAGGTGGGGTGTGATGTGGCTGTGTCGGGGGATGTCGAGGATAAGACGTGCAGAGGCGTTCTGGATGCGTTGCAGCCGTCTCAGGAGCTTAGCCGTCGTTCCTGCGTAGAGGGCGTTTCCGTAGTCCAGCCTGCTGGTGACGAGGGCCTGGGTGACTGTTTTTCTTGTTTCGATGGGGATCCATTTGAAGATCCTGCGGAGCATTCGGAGGATGTTGAAGCAGGATGAGGAAACGGCGTTGACCTGCTTAGTCATGGAGAGGGTGGGGTCGAGGATGACCCCTAGGTTGCGTACGTGGTCGGTGGGTGGCGGGGCTCTTCCCAGTGATGTTGGCCACCAGGAGTCGTCCCAGGCTGAAGGGTTGGAGCCAAGGATGAGGACCTCCGTCTTGTCCGAGTTCAGCTTCAGGCGGCTGGTCCTCATCCATTCGGCGACGGCCTTCATTCCTTCGTGGAGGTGGGCTTTGGCGGTGTGAGGGTCTTTGGTGAGGGAGAGGATCAGCTGGGTGTCGTCGGCGTAGGAGATGATGTTGAGGTTGTGCTGTCGGGCGACGTGGGCGAGGGTGCCATGTAGATGTTGAACAGCGTTGGGCTGAGGGAGGAGCCTTGGGGTACGCCGCAGATGATCTTGGTGGCCTTGGATCGGAAGGGGGCGAGGCGGACGCTTTGTGTTCTGCCGGAAAGGAAGGATGTGGTCCAGTCCAGGGCCTTCTCTTGGATCCCGGCGTCGTGAAGGCGTGTTCGTAGTGTGTGGTGGCAGACCGTGTCGAAGGCGGCTGATAGGTCCAGGAGGATGAGGGCTGCTGTTTCTCCGTTGTCTAGCAGGGTCCTGATGTCATCGGTGGCGGCGATGAGGGCGGTTTCGGTGCTGTGGTTGCTGCGGAAGCCGGACTGGGAAGGGTCCAGGATGTTGTTCTCCTCGAGATAGCGGGTCAGTTGTTTGTTGACGATTTTCTCGGTGACCTTCGTGGGGAACGGGAGCAGAGAGATGGGTCGGAAGTTCTTGAGGTCCTTGGGGTCTGCCTTGGGTTTCTTGAGTAAGGCGGTGATCTCGGCGTGCTTCCAGCTTTCCGGGAAGGTTGCTGTCTCGAAGGAGATGTTGATTATTTTCCGGAGATGGGGCGCGATGGCTGTACTGGCTTTGTTGAAGATGTGGTGAGGGCACGGGTCTAGCGGTGAACCGGAGTGGATGGTGTTCATGATCTCGCTGGTGTCCTCGTCGTTGATGTTGGTCCAGGAGAGCAGGCGGTTGGTGGTTGTGGGGGCAGTGGTCTCGGTGGTTGCCGGGGCGGTCGTGGTGTTGAAGCTGTCGTGGATGTCGGTGATTTTGCGGTGGAAGGAGGTGGCCAGTGAGTCGCACAGGTCTTGCGACGGCTGGATGTCGTTGGTGTTGGAGCTGGGGTTGGAGAGTTCCTTCACGATGTTGAAGAGCTCTTTGCTGTTGTGTGCGTTGTTGTCTAGGCGGTCTTTGAGTGAGGCCCTTTTGGCGGATCTGATGAGGTGATGGTGATTGCGGGTGGTGCTCTTGTGGGCGGCGTAGCTGTCCGCTGTCCGTTCGTGGAGCCAGATCTTCTCCAGTTTTCGGCATGTTCGTTTGGAGGCCTGGAGGTCTTCGGTGAACCAGGTGGCTTTCTTGCTGGGGTGGCTGTTGGGCGGATTCTTGAGCGGGGCGAGGGTGTTGGCGCAGTCGTCGATCCACTGTCTGAGGTTGCGGGCGGCGGTGTCGGGGTCGGAGGGTTCGGGCGGGTGGGCTCAGGGCGAGGGTTGTGGTTAGCTGGTCTTCCGTGACTCTGCTCCAGCAGCGGCGAGGCATTTGTTCAGTGCGGTGGTGCGTGGTGGGCTTCCTGTAGGTGAAGTGGATGCAGTGGTGGTCAGTCCAGTGGGGTTCGGAGGTGTGGTTGAAGGAGACGTGTGGGCTTGTGGAAAAGATTGAGTCTAGCGTGTGGCCGGCGGCGTGGGTGGGTGTAGTCACGAGCTGTCTGAGTCCGAGGGTGGCGAGGTTGTCGATCAGGGTGGTGGAGTTGGTGTCCTTGTTGTTCTCGAGGTGGAAGTTCAGGTCCCCGAGGAGGATGTAGTCCGTGGAGGCGATGGCGTGTGTGCTGACGAAGTCAGCGATGGAATCGCTGAACTGTGGTCGGGGTCCGGGGGGTCTGTAGATGAGGGTTCCTCTGAGGGTGGTGTTGGGATCGGTGTGGATCTGGAAGTGCATGTTTTCGGAGGTGCTGAGGGTGTCGTCGGTGTTGGTTGAGACTCTGAGGGTGTTCCTGTGGACGATGGCGATGCCTCCTCCGACTCCGTTGGTGCGGTCCCTGCGGGTGATCTTGTATCAGTCCGGGATGGCAATGGCGATGTCAGGGGCTGAAGCGGGATTCAGCCAGGTCTCCGTCAGGAATGCGACGTCTGGGGAGGTTGAGTCGAGAAGGTCCCAGAGTTCGATGGCGTGTTTGCGGGCGGAGCGGGTGTTGAGGAGGATGCATCTGAGGTAGTTGGGTTCTTTCCTGGGCGGTGGTTTGGCGGGGCGGGTGTTGGCGAAGCTGCAGTTCCGGCAGGTGAAGGGCCCTTGGGTGCGCTTCGGGGTGGCCTGGTAGCAGGCGTGATCTTTTCTGGGGTTGAGTGCGTGGAGGGTGCTGGCGTCGTATCGGCGTCTGTTGATGTGGCGGGCGCGGGGAATGCCCGGACCAGGGGGTCTGGCGCTGGGCGCGGCCACGGCGCGGACGGGCGCAGACGGGCTTGCCTTAGGCGCGCCTTTGGCGCGCCGGCGGCGCGCCAGCGCAGCGGCCGCCATAAATGGGGAGGTGGGAGGGAGGAGCAGGGAATGGGGCAGCGAATGGGCAGTGAGGGGGCGGGGCCGCAGGGGCGCAGCGGCGGGAAACAGGCACAGAAAGGAAAAAACGATCACAATCAGGTGCAGTAGTGAGATTTTACAAAAAGTACATAATTTTGACTATTTAGGTGTCAGACTCATGGATAATTACAGGTGGACAAGTCAATTGAATAAGAGCACCCTAGTAATTGAGCATGGATCCAACGTTATTATTAGATTTTATAAGCAAAAACATTGCATGCAGCTCCACCAGCCTTGGAAATTTATCGTCTCAAAGCTCAAGGTGATGCGCTTTATGGCGCTAAGATCTGGGGTTGTGTTGACACTCACCTGCTAACTATAGCTGAAAGCAATTTTATTAGGAAGCTGCTTTCTGTTCCATCTAGCTCACTCCTTACCCCATTATATTTTTATGTGGGACTGAAAAGAATTGCAGACCTGGCTGTTTTAAAATGTTTTGTGCACTGAGTCCGCCTTTGCACTACACCCGAGTTAGGAAATTACAAAGAATTGCTTATAGACTTATTAAAAGTTCCAGGAGCTAGGACTCTCCCTTGGATTAAATGTGTTTGTGCTTAGTTGGGGAAATTGGGTTTACAAAGCTACTGGGACGAGCCAACTGTAATTCGTAATGCTGACCTTAGCATTCTGAAAGCTCGCTAGTGGGCTTATATAAATGATGGCTACATAAAAAATAGCTCAAATGGTTCTTTGACAAATTTGTTTCAAGATTTTAAGCCTTTTCTGGTTTTTGAGCAATTTTATGGTTTAATATCCTCTCCTCTAGCTAGGAGCCTGTATATACGATTTCGCCATGGGACCCTCCCTTTAAGATTATTTACTTACAAATGGTACTTGGAACAAGACTCTAATACTACCAGCGCGTGGCTTGAGCGACGAGAATGAGATACATATAATGTTTTTCTGCCCCGAGTACCACAATTCCCGCCGCAAATGGATTCGTACAATTTGCCGTGATATGGGAACATCCAGACACCTGGAAGCTTTTAGAATTTTAAAAAGTGATATTACACCAAAAATAATATTTGCAGTACGCAGGTTCTTACAGACAATCTGGTACAAGGGGAACAAAATCGTAAAGGCAGTCATTTAATGCTCGTGCCCATTGTACAAGTCATTCTTTCTTTTATAAATTTTTTCCCAATTTTTTAAAGTTATTTTAGATTTTTATACTATATTGATATATTTTACATTGAGATATTTTATTGGGAAACTGTAGCTGAACATCTGTTGCTCTTTTTGCACATGATTGCTGGTCGCAACTTGCACTGTCTCCTGTGTGCAGTTATTTGCACTGATTTACCCCATACTGCCTCTTCCAAAATGTTGTTTTAAGAATTGCTACGATGCTGCTATGGATGTATTTTTACTTTATGAAATCAAAGACGTGCTGTGCATTGATTTTATTACAGAACACAACAGGACTATTATTACTTTATATATATTCTCTCTCTGAATTTGGATGAAGCATACATGGATTGGTATTGTATATGTAATGCTTTTATGTTTTATTCTCACTGTGCTTTTTGTCTGTGTACACTTTGATGGTTAATGATAACCGAATAAAGTATTATTATTATTATTATTATTATTATTATTATTATTATTATTATTATTATTATTATTATAGTTTAGTAAGTTAGCTGGGAAGAACATGATGATGATGATGACTGTTCTAGAAACAGGGACAAGTTTGAGGCTGAGATCATCATTTTAAACAGTTACAACTCCGCCAGCTTTTCGGGTAACAGTCTGTTTAGAGTTTATATGCAATTTACGAAAGATATGATTCAGTCCAAAAGGAAGAAGGCTTCTGTGAGGCAAATATAGTCGTGGATGTTTTTAACATAAGGATCTGAATGTGTGAGTTGCTCCTAATAGCATGTCTTACTTCCTTTTCACTGAATCTAAGGGGTGATTTTGAGGTAGTGATGACCAAAGGGGGATTGGTTAGATGAAGTTAGAAAATTGACCTTTGGCTTTAAGAAGAAGCGTGGTCGACTGTTGTGATAATATTTGCTTTGCCAAAATTTGTAAGAGCTAAAAATGCCAGTTTTTAAAATGCCCAGCATGTGAAGCATTTATTTGCATGCAAGTAGTCCACATTGCCAAACCACAGCAACTAATGTCCACTCAGGTTCTCCACTCTCTGTGACTGTGGAGCATGCTAAGTACATCCAATCTCATTGCATCATTTTAAATGTAAATTGTTTTTCCATATATGCCCTTCTGCTCTCGCATACCCTGATGGCACAGGTGGAGAGTAGACCACAATGGATAACCCCTAAGAGCCAGGTTTGCAGTGGATTGTGTGTGTTGAACCCACACCAGCCTCGACTCATGGCTTATTCTTGTGTCTTATCTGACCAGCGCTACCATGTCACACACATGGTATATCATCTTGTGTGTTTGGCCTTAAAGCATCACTTCCAGTACTTTACTGCTGATAAATGTCGGGTTGCAAACGTTTTACTCACCTTTAGAAAGATTGGCAGCTTTTTAAAAGATGGCAAGCACAGAGCATTCTGACCGAACTCTGATCACACTTAAATGTGGTAATGTCTTTTCTAAATCAGCGTACTTTGGACATAATTGAGAGAGACAAGACAACATTCATGAGCCCCTTTCTATAAATAAAAGGCAATGCCAGAAACAAAAACAATTATTAAGTGCCTGAAAGATTGAATGAAAGAGTGAGAACTGATTATGGATATCAATGTTTGTTATTTTGCTTCATGCATACCTAAATACTTTGTAGTAGCAATTTGAGTCAAATGTAAAAAGAGGCTAAATGAAATCCATGTTTTTTAGAATAAAGTATCAGGCGCCTCCAGTATGACCAACACAGGTATAAGCTAGAGGCATATTTTTGTGCGAATGAATGCTTGGGAATGTGAAGCTCTCTTATGAGTGGACGAAATTACTAATGTTACTGACAAGTACTGTAGCTGAGCTTTATTTTTATCTATTTGGGTCCTCAATAACTTCCTACTCATGTTCTTTACCAAAAGCAATCCTCAGGAGCTGGACATTTACAGTATTCGAACAACATTCTATTGACAAGCACTACATTCTAATGCATAGGGGTCCCTGGATAATTTAATGGACTTCACTTCTGGCATTCTTACAACACACAGAACATGACTGAGGTTATTGAAAGGATCAGTCAAGTTTCCAGTAGTGTTGTGGCATAAGAGACCCTGATTATGAGTGAAGAAATGTCACTTAGAGAGATAATTGTCTGTGGAATCCCCCCTAAAGTTACAAGTGTTTCCAGGCAGGGAATTATCTGTTCCCCGACCTCACTTTGATGCTACAGGGACAGCTACTCACAACACATCCTAGCCCCTGCTGAATGCATGCATCGGCATGGGGGCAGAAGACAATACATCCCTTGGTCAGACAGAAGCGAGCCCCATACCCCAGAACCCAATGCAAGTGGCTCTACTGCTAACTGTTGCAAAGTCATCCTGTGCCCTGGGCACCCCCCAACTTTTTGCTGACTGGTACTGGTGGTAACTGACTCTGACTGACCCTCAGCTCTGCCTAACCAGGCCCAGGGCCGGTGCTAAGCTGAAGACACACGTAGAATACAGTGAAAACACCTACATACACCAGGGTACACTATGGGTTAGAGTACCCCTGTGATTGGCATGACCTCCTCTATAAGGCCCTAGTACATATAGGGCAGGGGGATTGAAACTACCTTTAAGTCCCTAGTATAGAATAGGGCAGGGCAGTTTAGAGGCCAGCAGCCTTTTCTGCACTTGCATGTGTGCACTGCTGGAGCCTGAGGTCAGTTTATAAGCAGCCCTGTGTTGCAGGACTGCTTATATTAAAATGCAAATTGTGCCCAAACTCGACTTTTGTGTTTGGGGCACTTAAAAATGAATAAACTACAATGTTTGGGCATGGTAGGTACCCCCAGGGTCTCCCCTAGGTGTTCAAGGGGTGGGGGGGGGTCAGTTACTTATAAGGAGAATCCTTATAAAAAGGTCTTTATATGCCCTGGGGTTAGTGAAATTGAATATTTCACTCCCCATATTGCTGTAAAGTGCTTCCCAAAATCGACTTTTGTGCTAGGAGCACTGTGAAAGGAAGATCTGCAATAATTTGATATATTCAGAACCCCTAAAGTCTTTCCTGGGTGTTCCAGGGGTGGGGGTCCTGTAGGTATAAGCAGGGTCCTTATAAAACCTGTTTTATAAGCCCTGGTATTGGAGAAATTGCCCAGTTCATGTTTCCATTGCAGATCCCCATCCCATAGGTTAACATTGGAAGAGGTCATTAGTTAATAACTGGAAAAAGAAAAGCCCTAAAACTAGGATTAAAGGACTCAGAAGAATGGTAATGATGAATCCAACAATATGGTATTGTTGAATTTCTTCTAAAATGTACAGACAAGAAGTTATGAATTTTTTTTAATCTGCAAGCCAAAATTCAACCCTGTAGTGCTCTGCCCTGATTGGTCAGAGATAAGTGGGTGAGCCTGGCTGCTTTGAAGATGTGATAAATGACCCCTGCGGTTAGCAAGCCTCTCAGGGAAGAGAGGTTGCTGGGCATAGGAATGCCAGAGCCATGGGGAGGGGTAGTAAATAATGCTCTTCAAGGGAAGGGGGAGACAAGCTAAATACATCAGTTTCATTTACAACTTTCCTCTTTGAACCAAGGCAGATGCTAGGCTTAAGAAAGGAATGAGCAGATGCAAGGGGGAGAGACTATGGAGATTAGCCATCCTAGAGGTGTGTATAGCCAGCTCTACTCCCTCTGCTGAACATTCTGACATATTGAATTTTGGAAGAATAGTGGTTTCTGAGTTAGCATTGCGCCACACTTTGGAGGAAGTGGTCATGCTCTGGGGTGTTGCCCTGCACCTCATTGGACAGGAGTGCCCTCCTGCTTGACCCCAGAGAACACTGAATAAGTATCTGAGAGGGGTAGTGCCTCTCAGATCTGCTTTTCTAAAACCTAAGAGAACAGAAGGGTCCATGCTGAAGAATTTGATGTGCATTCACCAGGCCATGCACTCTGAAGATTGCACCTTTTGCACCATCTGAAACTACAGCCCTGTGGATCAAACCTGCTTCAAAAGGACTAAAAAGTGGACTCCCTGCAAGCTACAGGTTAACAGAGCTCACCTGGACCATCACCACAAAGAATCCTCAGCCTGGAGTACTCCCAGTGGATTTGTAAGGGTTTTGTCCAAGTGGATTGTGGGAACTGAAGTCCCCAACTTTCAAGGACCCTCTTGGAGATTCCAGACCCTTGGATTGTATGTTGGACACTTTGGACCCGGAAGAGGAACTAGAGGAAGGAGTTCCTGACACGATCAAGCCTGCTGGAGGAGGCGGCACAAGTCTGGTGAGAAATCCTCCAGAACAATTGCTAAATGTGAATGTGTCCCTGTCAGAGGCAACCAAATGTCCAAACATGGCACTGTTGGTTTCTAAGCACTAGAAAATGACTAATCTTTAAAAATTCATATCTCTGGTTCACTACAGTGGATTTCTTCCGTTTTGGTGTAAAAATATTTACTATTTTTATAAATTGGTGTTGGATTTGTATTGTGTCTTAATTATTTACTGAATTGGTGTTTTTAAATGCTTTACATACCTGTCTTTGAAGTTAAGCCTGCCTGCTCGCAGCCAAACTACCAAGGGTTGCGCATGGGAATAATTTTCTAAGACCTATTCTGTGCCCTATAGCATGTCAGTGGTTTTATTGCCAGTGGTAAATGCATATCTGCCACTACTAATAATCCACTTTCCAACACTAACAGTTTCCACTTGTTCACAGCAGGTGGAAATTGGCAGCAGTTTTCTCCCAGGAATGGGGACAAATTAACAGCAAGGGACCTCAGAATATCAAGAATTTGTTGCAGGGATACTGGCCAAAATTGGAGATTCCATTCCACTGTAATCCCTGCACCAGAGTCCAGCTAACCTAATCAGTAAATAAGCGATAATTCACACTAGTAGAGAGAGAGAGTGCTTCTGCCATATGGAAAGCCGAAGACAGCCCAAACACATTGAGGACAAGGTAGGGATTTTGGGAAATGTTCTCACCCTCAATCAAAAGCATTAGGTGAGATTTGTCCGGAATGGTAGTATGGTGATGATTACTGCACACCAGCGGCCCTTATACTGAATTGGTGAAGAGTAAAAAGCAAAGAAAGATTATCTGGACCATGAGTCAATCTCTAAAGGTTCTGAAAGATACATTATTTTTTCCCTCACTTTCAAGACCTGTTTTCACGAATCAAAACACAGCAAAAGGAGACCCCTTACATTGGTTCTATGGGTAAGAGTACGCCTTATGTTTCCTTTGATATACCTGTTTTTTCATTTTATGCCCCTCTGTCGCCCTATGAAACAGCCTGTGCAGCAAGCTACAAGGCTCTCTTGTCAGGCTTCTGCTAGATCAGAGGTGGTAGGGCATGTGTGTGAAGGTGAGAATTTCTTGTTTTTAGCAGCCTAGGCCTGCAGCTTATTGTGTCATAGTGCTTCTCCGCTGCAAGATTCCACACATAACACCACACTCTCCGATCTGACTACTTTTAACACTGCTCCACTACGGCACACAGGGTTACTCTTCCAAACTGCACTTTTTTACAATACTCCACCACACCCAATAAAAGAATATCTAAATAATAGCTGTGCCCATTAATGTGTTGTAAGGCGTGTTTAATCTTATTAACTATTGATCGGGGCATATTTACAAGGGCTTTATCTCCTCTTTTTTGGCTTAAAAAGCCAAAAAAGCGGAGATAAAACTATCGCCCTATTTACAAGAGGGTGCTAACATGCATAATCGCATGTTAGCACCCTTTTCCTCAACGCCTCCCTTTGCATCTCTAATGAGATGCAAAGTGGCGTACCCGGATGGACTACCTTGCAAATATCGCTGATGTTCACATCACGATATTGACAAGGCTGCCTCAGCATTTTAGCACACGTTAGTTTATGGAGAAACCGCTGTTTTCTCCATAAACTAACGTCTGCTAAAATGCAGACTTACCTATCCCTAACATTGGGGTGGATTATGCTGATACGACCCTGTGGGTCGTATCAGCAGAGATATCGCTGCTTTGCAGGGAACATCGCTGGAAAACCAGCGATGTTCCCTGCAAAACGGCGATAACCTCGCTATCTCTGGAATTTTATCGCCCTGGAGAAACGCGTTGTTAATAACGCGCTACCAGGGCGATAAATTCCAGAGATAGCCTGCGATAACAAAATTATCGCTAAGCACGGCCAGCGATAATTATCGCTGGCCGTTGATAATATGCCCCGATCGTGTATTTACTTCATACCATGAAAATTTCCAGCGCTGCATGAGCATATCGATAATGTTTGACAAGAAGTAAAAATAAGACATGTTGAAATATATTATTGGCATACACAAATAAAGTTAATCTGTGGGGCTCTGTATCTACTTATGAAGAAATACTTCAAAGCGGTCTCTAAATCACAAAATACATGATTGTCATCATTTGAACAGCATTTCCAACTAATAACCCACTTCTCTTTCTATAGCAAAATTTTGATGAATTTAGATTTAAGCTCCATGACCAGAAACCAAAATCAGATTGCACCATATTCAAGTGAAAAAAGAAGAACCATGGATCACTACATTATATTTAGACTAGCCTAGATAGCATCAAGAACAGGCATTGGAATAGCCAATAGGTCTCGCCTTTGGAACCTTATAAGTATTTAGTTATGCAGCACAATATCCTTGGTGCAACAACATCAACTGTTGCATGTCTAAACACGTATAAGGTCCCAAAGGCGAGACCTATTGGCTATGCCAATGCTAGTTATTCTTCTGATCTGTTTTTTCTAAAATAAACAATAAGTAAAAATGGGACATTTATGGCAAGATGTTTACTTTCTGCAAGCTATAAGGCACTACAGAAACGATCGATCTCTCTGCGTGTTTCTAGATATTCTGAGCTACAGCGTTTTTGTTTTTTAACCTGGCTAAAATAATATTGAACACAGAAAAGGTGAAGGGAGGAATGCTTGCATTAAGAGTAACCATTGGCAATCTTGTGGAGGGCACCATTCAGAGGCTGTGACATGCAGCTAAATGTGAAAGTGTGGTTCTGTCCTTCCCCACTCCCCAGACCACTCATGACACATGCTTCGATTGTAAGCATGGGCTACATTAGGTTAAAGAGTTAATGAACAGAGTTTCTTTTTTCGGAGAAGGCGGAAAAAATAAGTTGTAAAGGCAGATGTAGTACCCTGGGTGAGATTGGAAAAGGGTGAGTAATCAAAGTATGTTACCGTGATAGGGAAAAGAAGAGGAGGTCAGAAAATGTTGAAAGATGTGGGAGCACAAGAAACGGTGGAGTGCGGAGGGTTAAGAGAAGAGTGCAGGACAGGAAGAAGAAAGAAGGTATGTGGCGGTAGTAGAAGATATGGCGCTGAATGTGTAGAGCACGGTTGGGGTGCCCTTCAAGACCAGGCTGGCAAAGACAGGAGCAATCCTCTGTTGGCAGGATGAGTGATGACTTATTTAGTAGTGACATTTTTGCCACTGTAAATGCCATGTAGTAAGAAAGAGTACTAATTGAAAGTTTGAGCACTTTCTGCATTTTCCTATGGTTTGGCGTTTTGCCTGTGGCACAGGATGGTAGCTATACTTCACTGACTAGGCCCAACAAGGCTGAAACTTGTTTGAGGTTGCTAATGATCCCTTGTAGTGGGGGCTTCACCGGCAGTTCAGGAGACTGTTCCAATGAGGAGCAGGGTAAATACTGATTTGCTTCAGGCGTGCCTCTGTCTAGGGTGGCACAGTGGGCAAAAGGTGATAGTTTGGAATGCTACCCAGGGCGATTATTAGTGGTTTAGACTATTTGCAAGCATTATTCCCATCCCGTTTTTTGTGTTTGACATATTTGTGTCATGCCAGTGAAAATGCATGTGGCACATTAACAGGTTATAATGAGCACTGGACTAGTAAAAGAAAATTTACACATTTATTACTACAGTGCAAAGCTGTAATTTCATTTTATCTCCACAGTAAAGCGAAACACATGAGAAAAAAAAAATCACTTTACTGCCTCACAGACTATGTTTAATTGACGTTGCACTGCTAAACCGCGCATAATGTGGTTGACTTTTCAATATGATTTTAACACACTGCATGGACGCAATCCCTTAACTTCTTTGTTTTGTTAAACGACTTTAACAAATACATATGAAGAAATGCCATGGCATAACCCCAATATGCAGATGCGTAGAATTAAATATGTTATTTATTTCCATCCTTGATGGAGGGGAAAGAAGTCATGACCGACTAGAGGCTTTCCCTCTTGTGCATTATGGGCCCTACCCACACTCAACACTGGTAACGAATGAAATATTACACTTTGTGCAGCTGCACATACATTATGGTATCGATTTTTTTTCCTCTTAGAAAAATATGAAAATATGGTAACATGGAAACTAATCCCCTTCCAGGACAAGAGGCGGAAACGGGGCTCGAGTGACCACTTCCATGCTGGAGGGGGGTCGAACATGTGGTCAGCAGAGGTCCAACTGAGGTCTCTTGGTCAAGGTCATAAGACTGGGACTGTAACAGCTGGTAAACTCGTACACTACAATGAGAGGCGTTTCCGACCGTCAGCCCCGTGATGGAGCATCAAGGGTTGAATGAAAGGGCACCCAGCGGGATCAGGAGTACAGGCACGCCCGCTAACAGCAGGCAACATTAATGGAAGCGCAGGCCGTAAAAATATTATTGAAGCAGCCTTCTAAAACCAGACCAGTGCCTGCTGCGACTGTCAGGGGGGTGTTAGGGGGTAACAGAACCGTCTGCTGATGACGGCTGCCCAGTGGCACCATCTCATGTTTTTAGCCCGACAGGAGTCCACACGTCCTGGTTTTATAGGCAAATGCGGTTGCATTTTGGGATTTGTATTTTAGAGGAGGAACAAAAATCTCAGTGTTTAGAGTGATGTTGGCTGGCCAAAAGTGACGTGCGTATCGTTGCACCACTTGACAACAATGTGTAATTTGCTTTAACCTCATCAGTACCATGGTGCCTAGTCTTCTTGTTACCCTCAGTGGAATCTGGGCAGAGAGTTCACTCATAACTTGGGCTTTTGGGTACAGGTGTATGTGAGGCCCTGTAGCGTGGTGTCCTTCGTGTATACAAGCCGCCCTTACCCCCTCACAATCTCAATGCACCCCTAGCTCCTCACGTGCAGACACGCAGTGCAGCCAGCTCCTCTTAAAGCAAGCACGGAGTTTGCGGTACGATCGACTGACCGGAAGAAGCAAAGTAAAGTCTGCATTTTAGCATGTCCCAAACATCACAAAGGATCAAACGAACCAGCTTGTTTGAAAGAAAGACTCGGTCGATTCTAGCAGATATGATATTCTCCATTAACAGAACAGTAAACCCAGAATTAACCACGGACTGCGCATGCGCAACATCTCCGACTCGTATATAAAGCATCTTAAAACTATCCCATGTATGGTAGTAAGGCGATGCTTGGGAATCAAAGCATGGCCTGCGGCACGCCCTGCTATCGCAGTAGTTGGACTGAGCACAGCTCCATTCTTGACCTGCGGCACTCACTGGTGCATTAGGACACCCCTCAGCTCAGCGCGTGCACCTCAATGGTGTCGTGCGGCATGCCCGCCCCGCACACCTTTACCAGAGCACTTCAATCCGCTCTGTAGCAAGTAGGATCTCGTACTTAGACCAAGAGCATCTCTACCAATTATAATCACATTTAAACTACTGCACCACTTTTAAACGTCCTTGCCAGTTCACCTCAGGCCTGACTAGCCGCAGCCTCTGCTATCCCAGGACTGTGACCCAAAAAACAGCTCCCAACGCCATTTTAATTATGAGCACCCGGCTTCCGATATCCCGGCGGCACAAGAGACTGAACATACTGCTCAGCAAAAGCACCTCACTAGCAGCCCTGCTGTGCCAGTTTTTTTTTTTTTTTAAAATAAAGAACTACACATTTGCCGGTGCAGAAAGCGGACTCACAGCGCCTTTCGTCTTAGTCGCATCAGGAGCCAGAGAAGTCTGCTAGAGCACCTAATTTCACACAGCGACGCCTCCTCCGAACAACAAGCGCGCGCGCCTCGCGCTGAAAGTAAAAAAAAACAAGGGCGTGCGCCTCGTGCTGAAAGAGGAGGAGGCAGCAGGGGGAGGGGAGAGAGGAGGGGGCCTGCGCCTGTTTCCCTTGCGGGAGCGAGCAGGAACCATCTGTTAATTACAAACAGATGGTTTCAAAGCTCGCTCCCGCAAGGGAATCGCCAAACGTGCACGCGGTGCCATTCAAAGCAATGCAATGCGTGCACGTTTTTGACTGCAAAACGGAATCGATTTCTAAAGGTCTTTTTCCTAAGCAGCGCATGCGCGCTGCGTAGGCGAGACCTAAAAAGGAACAGAGCTCATATTAGGTAACAGAACGTCCCATCTGGTGGAAGCGGAAGCTTTCAATCAGTGGCAGCACCACCTAGCACAAAAGGGTGGCCAAGAGGAAGCATGTGAGGACAAGCCATCAATGTCCCATCTCTGCTTGCATTCCACTCTTGCATAGGTGTGCCAGATAAAATGCATGTCGGTGGTAAGACTCACTCAATGGCGGCTTCTCTCTCTATCTGTCTTTCGCCTCAGCATGGAGATGTTCCTTGGGGGAGAGTAGATGCGCTATAGCAAAAACCCATTTACATAACATAGCACATAACCTGACAGTGCAATGAGCCTCAGGCCTAGAGAGAGACTTGTGTAATGAGAGTAGAGGATTTTTCTTTGGAAGTCACTCTGAACCTGCCACTGCTACCAGAAAAACACATCACGGCAGATCTGTTTTAAAGGTAAAAGATTATAATTTAGAATCCAGCTAATTCTTTCTTTGTAATAGTTGGCCTCTACGTGCTTCAAACAATGCACATCTTTCTCCTCTGTCGTCCAAGTAGGAAACCTGCTAGATGTCAGCAATATCTTATTGGCTTTTTGTAGACGGCAAAAGATTGTATCATTTTTGACTCGAGTTCTCATGCATCCCAATGGATAATAGCGATTAAATTGCTATTTTAGACGGATGGGTATCCGTAACTTTGTACACAGTTCTGTACCATATGAAGGCCACAAAATTGATAGTCATCTATTGCTGTTGCTGAATGAGCGTTCTTGATAGGCACATGTATGGAGCTACACGGCTCAAATGACTCAGCATAGTCGTCTATGCTGTATGTACTCATTAAACATCTGAAATTAATGACATTAAAGAAATAAGAGCCAAGAAGCAAAGTTAATTGCTTGCTGAGCATTAAGAACTTTGGCATATTCACAGACCCCTGGCCTAGCGGACCTTCAACTTTACAGTATACACTGATTATATTTTGCTTAGTTTATAGAAGTTGGAAACGCAGACATGTCCTTGAATGTAAATACAAACCTACCCATTCAATTTCAGTTGGACAAACATGTGAAAATAATGTGGTGATTTTTTATAGTCTTTTTCTGTCTGTCTTCGTCTTGCCTCTACTTTCTGACAGCCATTTCAGATTCCTGAATTGACAGTGAATATTTGATTAGAATGCTTTCAATATTTTCAGAGCTTTTGTTCACAAATGCACTTGTTTACATAACATCAAATCATTTCATGTTCTGACCTTCCATGCAGATCTAAATCAGAACAGAAAAAGTAGAATCAGAATGCAAGTCGTTGCCTCTTGCAGCCATCTGTCAAGATCTAAAGTCTGAAATACTACTGGGAAAGATAACTCTTGCATATGCTGCAAGACCTAAAAAATGTGAGAAAAAAATATAGACAATTTACCATGTGCGCCAAAGGAAATGAAAACATGTTGAATCAAAAAGTGAATCCGAGAAGGTTTGAGACAGAGAGATAAATGTGCAGTGAAAAAGGAAATTGAGGTGATCTCGGGTTGTATATATAATATAATAAATCTAAAGGCCGTGAGACACAATTTAAGTGGTCAATCGCCAACCAAAAAAAGTACAGCAGACCACAAAGATTCTTTATAAAAATTGTGACAGGTTGTTATCTATGGAGCAGGATTTCGCACAAAGAAACCTGCTCAAATGAATACCCCCATAATACGTACTAATAGTAGGTAGTACTACAAAATTTACATGCACCTTACATGAACACAGGGGAAACTGCTTTGTGCATGCATGCACTAAAGTGAGACAACGCATGAAAGAACTAAAACTGTATTTACATTGTGCTTTGAAAGAAACGAGAACAATGCATGACTAGGCCGCATGTGCATTTCGTAGTTTGCATGTTGCAGTTTGCTTTGAATTAATAAATAATATCGTTTTGTATAAAGCTATGCTAGGAAACAACGTTAACAGGGAATAGTGCAAAGGTGGGTGGTAAACTGTGAAAACTACATTATCATATAATTAATGAATGTTCATTTTCCATTTGCTATAGTGAGCTGGATAAGACACCATTTTCTCTTAAATTGGCCGTATGAAGGAGGGGTTGGAAAATTGAGTAAATGCTGTTCTGACAAAGGCACACTGAAGCGCTGAGCACAGCAGAAGAGATGAAAGAGTTGAAGGCCGATGTGATGATCGTCTGCCAAGCAATGTGACAGACCGTGGGACAGAAGGACTTCTTCCGTAGACATTGCTCAAAAGTATATACAATTGTAACCTGGAACAGATCATGTGAATGCACAATGTATGAGTTGTTGGGAACGGGCATAAAACAAAGAATAAGCCCAAATATGAATGAAGTCACCATGGTGTGACATACCACCCCCAAAGTCCACCAATCAACTGTTTAGTTACGCTGAATGTTACAACTGATGTGGGACCGACATGTAGGTTTTAGTGTATAACTGGGGTGCCTTTAGGGGTGTGGTTTGAGACGTTAGGCGGAGAGGCTGAGAGAGGGGAGATGCATTGCTGTTCGTCGGTTTGCAGAGAGGCCTAGCTGTTCCTGTCCTGTTATGTTCCTGTCCCTGAAATCTTTGTCCCCTGACTCTATTTCAGGGGATCCCCACCACCACTTAGGCCTGAGGGGTGGTTTCCTACAAATCCGTCGGGTTTGTATTATTCTAACTCGTTCTTGCTGCAAATGTATTTTATTTCTGAAACTTTTGTCTCTTCATCTATCCACTCCTTCATGCACAATGTCATTATTTGATTGATGAGTTTGTCTCTATTGAATTGCTGATGTTTCTCTCCCTTTGTGAGTTCATTGTTTGCACTTGTAACCGTATGCTTTGAGCATTTTATCCTTTGATTTGAGATAAACTTATTAACTTTAACGAGAGTCTGTATTTTATTTAGTTGATCGAATGGTTAATCAGATAAGGGGTATCATTACCATCAACTATACAACTAATTGGTTCATCGACCAAGTAGAGGAAGAGTTGATGTATAAATTAGATAAGTATTTTGGAAATGCCATATATGAATATTAGGGCTGAAGGGAATTGAATTTTTATCAAATTGACCCCAGCGCATCAGGGATTTGGGTGAATGTGTATGGGCCATTGTTCTCCTATATTATTGAGTATTGATCCCTGATTAGGCATCGGCCACGCGCTGGATCATTATTGAGCCCGTTTTCCGGGATACCTTTATTGTATATAAAAGAATCTTCACCAAACACTGGTGGAATGCTTCATCATGGGGTTCTGTCCATTATTATGGCATCCCAGCAGCCTAAGGGTGTCCCACATTTGTGCTGATGCCATGTTATTCTAATGACAGAGTATTGTACTCACTTTCGATAACAGGTACTGTATATGTCAGAGCTGCAGAGTTGTGAAACATTGTGAACTGTATTAAAATATTGTTTCATGAAAATACAATAAACAGATTTAAACCAAAAAAATCATAGGGTTCTGTCCATCATCTTGAATTACAGACTGCAAAGTAAAGATGGGCTTGAACTTATATAAAGGGAGCTGGACTATTTAAGTGGTAGTTTAAAATCATCTAATGGCTACACAGTTATGTTTATTAAGGAGGGCCTATGAGAAGGTTAAAAAGCAGGTGGCGGGATATCTGTGAACCATAGTTTTTCTCACATAACCGAACTTGTCAAAGTGTTTCAGCCACATACCAGCCCATCACAGATTTTCAGCTTTCATCAGGACAAACTATCAACCTAGGATCTATACTACTGTCCATACTCCTAATAATTGTCTACTTAGAAGGATGGAGGGAAAGAGAGATAGTCAAATTTATTAAAACATACTCGCTGTTGCACACAAAGCCTGTTCGGTGACAATCTAGATATGGGAGATATACAAAATGAATCACGTTCCATGATCGATTTTTAGATATGTCTCAAAATGTCAACATAGTGAATAACCCAAGTGGAAACAGCCCTTCACACTCATCCAAAGTTCACAGAAAAGGGGAGTCAAGCAATTCACTTAACCCCAATCATCATGGATGTGTCAGAAATTCTTATCTTACCCTAATCAAGAAGGCTTCTAGCCCCATAGATGGGAGTCAGAATGTCATCCTGTAGTCAAACACAGAAATGAAGAATGAATCATTATAATTACCTCAAAAAATTATCGAATAAATATTAATGCAAATTTTGGAAGTACTCACTTTGTCAAGGTTTAAATCAGGATTAGTAACCATGTAGGTTTAAGTACTTTCTCTTCCTTCCTGGATAGTCACGGGGCTGGAAGGCATTTGTAGTGTCAAAATCACCCTTTGGCATGCATGAGTGTGTCATTTGTGAGGTGTATGCCCAACCATTGGTCATGGGCAAGCAGAGGGATGTAGAACACTAAGATCATTGCCAGCACTGAGGGCCTGATTTATATCTTGGTGTAAGGATACTCCGTCACAAAGGTGACACAGTATCCTTACCAACAACATAATGGTCTGCCCACCTGATTTAAATGTGGGGGGACCATCAGTGTAGCCACGGCGGAGACTACTCTGAAGTACTGGGTTTTATTGGACCCAGCGGTGCCAGGGAACACACCCAATGACCTCGAGTTCTTCCTGTCTCAGACTACAGAAACACAGAGTCTTCTTGGTGGCTTCAAAGATCAATTTATTGGCTGCAGCCAGCAACAGGTATCCTAGAAGTACAACAATGTGTATGTTCTCAGGAGACTGCTCCTCTCATGGAAACCAGCTATCTCTTTTATACAGAATATTATGCTTTAGGCAAACATTCCTTATTTTTACAGTGGGTCATTCACATATTTCTTACAACAAAAAAAAGACAGATTCATGATGACAAGCCCATTTTCAGTTTGTCCAGCCCACAACCAAATACCCAGTGAGGCCCAACACCTGCAACAGATATAATCTGGACCCCTAATAAAATCGGGCACCTCCTCCTCGTAAAGCAGGTCATAAAGAAAGAGCAGTGACAGGTGTGAATAAGATTTAGATATAGATGTGTGCAATGAAGGGTTTATGGCATGCTGCACCTGGGCCCCTAATCTCGATCGGCCACTGGGAACTAAAACTGGCCGAACAGGTTCTGGCTCTGGACAGTGGAGTCAGCTTGCCCAGGTCACTGAAAGTGTACGTGTCCCCTAAGGCGCGTTTTGGCTTTAGTCATTGCCTTATGTGAGGGCAACCACAAAATGGCTGCCGTACACAAAATGGAACCCGAGGGTTCACAAGGGAATCGTTAATATTAGAGTGATCCCGTCACTCGAATATGACGCAAATACTCAGATATAGCATACCTGTCATTACCGGTCTGCTGATACCAAAATCGTCATGTTACAATGATGTTAATGACACAGGTCCAGAATTTTCAGTACCACAGACCCTCCTTTTGCCCTTACATAGGCAATTTACTTACACTCATGCTAATCTGAGTCTAGGTCTATGTTCATGAATTCATTGAGATGTTGCTGTAGCATCATCCTATTACTTAGCTCGTCCCTTGATACAGGTTTCCTTACACATGATGTAACACATAGGCCGCATATGGCAGGAACACACTGTATGCACAGACAAAACAGGAAAAGGATGGCTAGAAGTATCCCAATGACCATCAGAACTTTCCATCCCCAGGTGGATAACAGTTCCCAGAACCATCCCATCAACGACCAGTCTCCTTCATCTATATGGTTGGATTCAGAGATCCTATGTAGTTTGGAGATGGCCTGGTACACTGTTGGAGCGTTATCTGGAATGAAAATGCAACAACTGGATTGGATCACTCTACATACCCCACCACGGTCTGCAAGTATGATGTCTAACGTGACCCTGTTCTGCAGGGTCATAAGGCGGTCCGACTGGAGCTCAGCAGTCAAATTATTAAGGGCACCGACAGTTTCGACTATGGTGGATTCAACCACTCGCGTCAATTGCCTCACATTCCTGTTGTTAGCCATAGGTCCCCAGAATGGCAGAAAACCCCTAAAGAAGTCTCCCGCTTCTTGTCCTGCAGTGTCTTCCTTGCTGAAGACACCCCTAATTCTTCTTATCTTATGGTAATCTGCCGCAGCTGTGCAGGTGGGAGGCAACAGGAATGAAATGAAGCATGTGCCCGAGAAGTCAGGGGGCAACCACGTGTAGGCCCTATCATGGCAGATAAAGTAGGTACCCCTAGCTGCTAAGAACAAAGGGGAAGTCTGAGACGCAAAAATATACGTTTCAGTGCAGATACTCTTCCCTAACTGAGCTCTTGGATTCTTGCCATTACCTTGCAGACATAGATGACCCTGATGGGGTACAATCCAAATTGGAGCGGATCTTTTTGCTTGCTGGTTCTCGCTCAGACTCGCTCCATATCCAGTCACGTTCCATCCAATATACGCTAGTGTCTCATCTTCCGGGATAGTTTCGTAGGAACTAGTTCCCCTTATCATGTCGACTATCCCCTTAACTAGAGCACTATTCTTTGGGTTGTCTTTGACGGAACGTAGGGGGTGGATTTCGCGAGCATAGATGAACATCGTTCGGTATGCCCACACAGAACCATTGTAGCTGAATGGCAGCACTAGGTAGGGAATACCTTTCTCAGTAGTATGAGGCATAAGGCCACACACCCAACAGTTGGTTCTGTTCACTACTAGCTGGTGTTGGTGTAAGAGCTGAACAAAGGAGTTGTTCATAAACTCTAATCTTCTAACGGACTCGTGTTCAGGTAGAGGGTGAAAAGAATGTGAGGAGATAGTAGAGGAAGGCATGGGCTGTACAGTGGGTGCAGATGTCACTTGAAAAGAGAATATGATATACCCCACTAAAGACATCATTAGACTAAGTAAAATACAAAGACACATAATTAGAAAACATTTTCTGCTCATGGTTGCACATATTTTCCTCTTGAAACTTATTCTTTCAACAGGTCTCTCCATCTGAAAAGGCTCCATCCTCTAATGTGCTGTTCGCGGCGGTTGGTTTTCTTCACTTGAGAGTGTTTCTGAATGTCCCAGGGAACGCCCTAGAACAAACCAGACCCGTAGACCTTGTGTCCGCAGGCTACACACTCAAGTCTTTTCACCACGACCCTACAGCTGAACCCGGATGGTGGTTCAAAAACAGGTTTTCGGATGGGAGGACCAAAATTTCATTTTATTTGTCCATGACTCTCGGTCGCAAGTTATAACGGCTTTTTCCAGGCAATGTCTGGTCGCAAAACAAAAGTTCAGGCTCAGTAGTGTCCAATCGAAGTGGTGATGGTATTGCTCTTTGGAGAAGATCGTCACTTTCTCGCTCAGAATTTGTCCCTGTGACGCGTGCGTCACTAAAAGGCAGAAAACGAGGCACTGTTTCAGTTTCCGAGTCAGCAATTCCCTCCTGGACCCACCGGTCATATGGTAGAGGCAAAGGGACCCTCTTACAGTGTACGCCGTGGATCCAGTTTTTCTTCCCTTGTACTCGCACTGCAGATCTTGTGGACAAAATCACCAAATAGGGGCCAATCCAGCGGGGCTGATCGTTCTTTGTCCGCTGAAAGTTCTTGATTAACACCCACGATCCGGGATTGATTGCATGCCCTGGATCTTTAGAAGCCTGAGGCAGTGTATTATGAACCTGTTGGTGTAAAACACGCAATTTAGCCGTCAAATCATGCAAGTAATCAAGCAGTACAGGGTGTTCAATCTCGCTGAATTTCGTTGGCCTCGTCACTCCCCATATGTTAGCCGGGCGACCAAACACTATCTCATGAGGACTAAGTCCTACTCGGGAATGTACGGTCATCCTAGTTGACAACAGTGCTAATGGCAACGCATCAGGCCATTTAAGGCCAGAGCTTGCTTGTATCTTGGCCAGTTTTAGTTTAAGAGTGCCATTATAGCACTCAACTAATCCAGCTGATTGGGGATGATTTGCAGCGTGAAATTTCTGCCGGATTCCTAAACCTTCACACACTCGTTTCATCACTTGACCCACAAATTCACCCCCATTATCACTCCACACCATTCTCGGCAAACCAAACCTAGGGAAGAACTCTTTGAGAAGGGCTTTCGCTGTGGACAAGGCAGTATTATCTTTCAGAGGATATGCCTCTACCCATTTTGAAAAGGCACAAACAACAATGAGTACGTATTTCAAATTGTTGCACCTCTCCAGATGAAATCTAGCTGCAAAACCTCGAACGGATACGTTGGAGGCGCAAAATGACCAGCTGGAGTTGGGGTTCCCTTACCAGGATTGTATTTCAAACAAACCATACAATTTTTGACCACATTCTCTGCACATTTGGGAATTCCAGCATTTTGCCACACTGGAGCCAATAACTTACAGATTCCTTTCACACTGATGTGGGCCATCCCATGTGCCATTGTAACCACTGCAAGCACATATGTATCGGGTAACAACCATCGCTGATGCTCCGACAATTCAACCCAACAACCATTTGCATCCAATTTACCCGTACTCTCTCTCCACGTACTTAATTCCTTCTCCGTAGCTTCAGCTTGGATGGACTTCACACTCTCTATCGTATCTTCACACATTCCAACGTCACCAATCCATCTTGCAGGGCCCGCAACATACATTCGACTCATCACATCTCTTGCTGTTTCTTTCGCAACTTCATCAGCAAACATATTACCGCGACCAACGTCGTCAGTGATCTTCTTATGTGCACTGCATTTCACAATCGCGACTTGCAATGGCAAAGTAAGTGACTCCAGGAGCTCATTCACCAATTGACCATGCTGTATTTTCGTACCGTGAGACGTGAGGAACCCACGTTCCTTCCACAAGCGTCCAAAACTATGGGCCACACCAAACGCATACTGGCTATCGGTATATATGGTCACTTTCATTCCTTTTGATAATACACACGCTCTCATAAGTGCAGTCAACTCTGCTGCTTGAGCTGAATTATGTGGGATACGTGCAGTTTCAACAATCGTATGTAAAGTCGTGACAGCATATGCCGCAGTCGTATCACCATTCGGAAGCTTGAAGCATGACCCATCCACCCATAAGGTACCATCACACTTTACAAGAGGAGTGTCCCTAAGATCTACTCTCCCTTTCGTTTCTTCTTCTGTCCTAAGAAAGCAATCATGCTGTTCCGGAACATCTGTCTTTGTTATAATTGGCAACAATGTAGCTGGGTTCAGCGTGTTGCATTTTCTTATGTGCACATGGCTCGCTAAAAGTGTCAACTCGTAACCTGACAATCGAGCACTAGTTAAGTGCTGTGTCTTGGTCCTGTTTAACAAAATATCCACTGCATGTGGGACCATCACAACCAGCGTATTATTCATCACCAAACCAGCAGACTGTCGAATAGAAACAGCTGCTGCCGCTGTGGCTCTCAAACAACTCGGCAACGCTCTAGCTACCGGGTCCAAAATCGACGAGAAATATGCACATGGACGTTGCTTGTCCCCAAAAGACTGTGTTAACACTGATAATGCACATCCTTCTCTCTCATGGACATACAGCGTAAAGGGCTTGCTGTAGTCGGGGGTACCCAACACAGGAGCCAAACACAATGCATCACGCAATTCGGAAAAACTTTTCTGACAATCTTCGGACCAAGGAAGGGGATTCGGCGTGTCTTTATAGGTCAATGCTACCAAAGGTTTAGCCATCAATGAAAAATTCGGTATCCATTGTCTGCAATAGGATGTAATACCTAAGAAAGCACACACTTCTCTCTGTGTCATTGGCACACTTAATTTTGCAATTGCCTGAATTCTTTCTGGGGTCAATCTTCTTCCCTCTTTCGATAAAAGGTGACCTAAATAGGTCACTTCTTGTCGACAATACTGTAACTTGGAAAGAGACACTTTGTGGTGTAAATCAGACAAATGACGCAACAATGACAAAGTGGCTTCTTTACAAATCTCCTTAGTATCTGCAGCAACTAACAAATCATCGACGTACTGTAGAAGGGTAGCGCCATCAGGTAACACAAGAGTGTCAAGCTGAGACTTCAGAGCCTGACTATAGATAGAAGGACTTTCACAAAAACCTTGAGGAGCTCTCTGAAATCGGAAGCTTCGGCCTCCTAAACAGAATCCAAAAATATCCCTGCTCTCTACGGCAATAGGGATGCTGAAGAAAGCATTCTTCAAGTCAATCACCGAGAACCAAGTGGCTGAGGCTGGAATCATTGTCAGTAAAGCAGTGATATCGGGAACGACTGGAAACTGTGGCACAACTATCTTGTTTACCTCTCTAAGATCAATCACAAACCTGTAAACAGGTGGCTGAGAAGAGTCAGTACGCTTCAAGACAGGTAAAACAGGACTATTGCAAACATTACCTCTTGTCTCTTCAATTACATTTTTCTCAATCAAATCATAAATGATCGCTAGCAACGCTTTTTCACCTTCATTAGAGATCTTGTATTGGGGAATGCGCGGCATTTTAACATTGGCTTTCAACGTTACAACATATGGCGGTATTTCCAAAAGACCTACATCATTGGGACCAGTAGCCCAAAGAATATCAGGGAGAAATGACAATTCTGTTGGAAGTTTGTCCTTTGACAAATATATTGGTGAAACCACTGTCTTACCCAATGTGAGTTGTACTCCCGAAGGAGAACAATACAATGTCGCATACAATATTTTCAGCAGATCCAATCCTAACAAGTTCTCACCACAACCTGTCGTTAGAATAAGTGGTGCTTCGATTTCACAAGGTCCAACAGAAAGAGACATAGGGCTAGAAATCGGGTTCCTAACCGGGCGCCAGAAAAACCTACTGAAACATTAGTTTCGCCAGACAAAGGTGCGCCAGGGAATTTAGAGTGCATAATAGAACTCTTTGTAGCACCAGTATCCAACAGAAAAGGCTCTGACACACCTGATGTAATCACCTCAATATAAGGTCCACTCTGATCTACTGGAACTGAAACAACTCCCTCTCTTTGTCTATGGCTGTCCTAGCAATCATCACCTTCCATACTCTCACCTTCTGCATAGTAGTCATCAGCATAGTACTGAGTCGTCCTACCAGACGCGTTATTCTGCTGATCAAAACTATTCATTGAATTTTGAGGAGGAAATGGGCGCGCGTTCTGGGTGAAATTTCCGCGTCCTCTAGCTCTAGGTGCTTGTGGAACACCTCGACCTCTTGCGCCAGAAATACCATTCATACGCTGCAACAAAATAGGGCAATTATATTTAAAATGACCTTCTTCCTTACAATATGAACATTGGTTAGGGCCTATCAGAGCACGTTGTTGAGGATACTCAAACCTTTGCGAATTCCTCTGATACTGTTGAGGTTGCTGATAGTCACGCTGATTACTACGAGGCGGATACGCTTGTTGTAAAAGAACCTTTGTTTTTAACTCTTTAGTTTTCTTGTCTGCTCTATCTTTCTCATCTTTATCTCTATTTTCGTAGTATTGTGCAGTAGCCAATATCTGTGCTGAAGAGGAAACGGCCCAAGAACTCTCTGAATCTTTCAATTTTTTACACAATTCGGGAAGCAAATTATGCACAAACTTGTCAACAAACAACCTTTGACCACCTTCTGTACTCATATCCTGACCACTGTGGTCGATAAATGTCTCTTCAAACCTAGTGAAGAAGTCAGATACACTTTCCTCCTTATTCTGCTTGCATGCAGACAATTTATCCCAATTTACACGCATTGCAGGCATCAAAGTCTTCATGTAAGTAACGATCCTACCAGGGAGGTCTGCTACTAAAGGCTCTGGTTTAGCACCGCCTACTTGTCTGTCATTTGCCGCATTGATATTAATCCATGTGTCCCCTAACTCCGGCGCATGATCCGTGTGACGGATCACTCTCCATAAAGGCTGTGGGACCACATTTCCAAACAACATGTCTATATCAGCTAAATTCATAACACAGGAGTCTGCAGTCTGTGATAATTCCTTATAATAACCTGCAGGGTTTTTACGGGGGTCGGGTAGAGTCTGCTTAAGAGCCAGGACTTCAGTTCGCTTCCATGGAACATGTACCCACACACGTTGAAAATGAGGCTGAATAGGTGGAACAGCATTTAGGTCTCCTTCTTTCCAAACTGGGGGAACTTCTCTCATGGGATACTGTCTGACCTTCCTTTTAACGGAGGGTTCTGGCTCAAACAACAGTCGAGAAATACCCTCACTCCTAAATGATAATAATGTCGCAACTGCTTTCTCAATATCGGAACCCACAATCGTGCCTTTGGAAAACTCAAACCGTACATGACACAACTCAGGCGGATTGGCCTCCATATCACAATCTTTTAATCTTTCAAGAAGAACTTCGCACATTTTGTCAAAAACATATCTCTGTTTCGGTGCTTGCCATTGGTGGAAGACATCCATAACAGACTCTAACTCATATCTTGTAGGGTCAGTGACCCATTTATGCGCCAAATGATCCAATACTCCCTTCTCTCTAGAATCGGGCAATTGGCTACGCAATTGTTTACGCTCTAAAACGGGGGTCGTAGTCGGTGACCCAAAGAAAGGAGACAAAATACTAGTAACAGTGTTTGTCATTCTCTGTCGGACAGAAGGAGAAGTTGACAAATGAACAGGAGGAAAAACAGGAGGAGACAAAGCAAATGCAGAGGCAGTGTCAGAAGGGATAGTGTGGAGGGAAATAGATGCAGGGGGCAAAGTCATAGGAAGTAAAGATGGAACAGGTAGTAAAGGTGGCAGCCCTTGAGGGGGCTGCGCCATAGTAGTAGGAGCCAACTGAAAAACAGCTGGTGGTTGTGGAAGAACCGGAGGTACAACAACTGGGGGTTGTACAACTAAAGGTTGCGGAGGTGCTGTAGCACTCTGCGCATAAGGAGGTGGTGAATTAAACAAATGAGACATTAAAGGATCCTTCTCAAGTTCCTTCACTGTATCTTGCTGAAGAGGTGGCAAAACTGGATAACATTTATCAATTGCCAATTTACGTTGCCTGTGCAGCTGTTCACTCGCTTGTTCCTCTTCATCATCCTTATACTGCATAGCAGCTTGCATTATTGAAATACCCTTTTCTCTTTTATTCTTCTTTACTAATTTAATTTCTTTCTGTTTGGCTTCTTTTCGCCATAGGCGGAAAGAGTCAAACATCGCCGGCCGGGCTTTCTTCTTAAAAAGTCTAACCTCTAAATTATCCAGAATTTCGGTGTCAAAACTACCATATTGGGGCCACTTTAGGACACCATCTTTCCTTGTGTACCTAACCCATACATTATTATACGTGATAGGGCCCACTCCATGCTTCACGTAGAGCTCATAGGTTGGAGTTCCAATTGGAGGAACCGGACACGAGTCCTCCAATCGGGAATCCCTATTACAACCAAGACAAAACAAATTTCCAAGTCTGCTAAGACCAGGCATCTTCGCTCACTAGTCTAGCTTCAAACTTCAAAGGATTATCGAATACGACAGTCTCGTGAATACACGAGTCCTTCGGCTTTGGTACTTGCAAGTTCCAAATCAAAAGATCCTAACAAATCAAAGATCCCATGGGATACCCAAAACTAAGAACCAAGACTAAGGACTGGGAGACGCTCCACTTATACTTAACTGAGGTATCGATGACGTCACCAGAAGACTCGTCTATTGTCTCGCTCTACAAATCATAAAAGGGTCCAAGACAGGGCGATAGTCAGGGCAGCAGTCCTTCGTAGCCGTCGGGACGCGGGGAACCTCGCAGCAAAGACTTTCGGACCACGAACGACATACAGGGGTCGATGAAGTGGTTGGCCTTCCTCCAGAATTTTACACGAAGCTCCTCACGACCTCTGGCTTGGACCGGTACCGCTGAAATCGCCCCACGTTGGGTGCCAATTGAAGTACTGGGTTTTATTGGACCCAGCGGTGCCAGGGAACACACCCAATGACCTCGAGTTCTTCCTGTCTCAGACTACAGAAACACAGAGTCTTCTTGGTGGCTTCAAAGATCAATTTATTGGCTGCAGCCAGCAACAGGTATCCTAGAAGTACAACAATGTGTATGTTCTCAGGAGACTGCTCCTCTCATGGAAACCAGCTATCTCTTTTATACAGAATATTATGCTTTAGGCAAACATTCCTTATTTTTACAGTGGGTCATTCACATATTTCTTACAACAAAAAAAAGACAGATTCATGATGACAAGCCCATTTTCAGTTTGTCCAGCCCACAACCAAATACCCAGTGAGGCCCAACACCTGCAACAGATAAAATCTGGACCCCTAATAAAATCGGGCACCTCCTCCTCGTAAAGCAGGTCATAAAGAAAGAGCAGTGACAGGTGTGAATAAGATTTAGATATAGATGTGTGCAATGAAGGGTTTATGGCATGCTGCACCTGGGCCCCTAATCTCGATCGGCCACTGGGAACTAAAACTGGCCGAACAGGTTCTGGCTCTGGACAGTGGAGTCAGCTTGCCCAGGTCACTGAAAGTGTACGTGTCCCCTAAGGCGCGTTTTGGCTTTAGTCATTGCCTTATGTGAGGGCAACCACAAAATGGCTGCCGTACACAAAATGGAACCCGAGGGTTCACAAGGGAATCGTTAATATTAGAGTGATCCCGTCACTCGAATATGACGCAAATACTCAGATATAGCATACCTGTCATTACCGGTCTGCTGATACCAAAATCGTCATGTTACAATGATGTTAATGACACAGGTCCAGAATTTTCAGTACCACAACTCTGTCTCCGCTGTGGTACACCCCTCCAATAGCCTGACAGGGTAAGGGCCATCAGAGGTTGACCTTTATGTCCACCCATCTAATTTAGATGGTCAGACATACAGGTCAGCTTTCATTGCCCGTCACCACCAGGAAAACCCTGGCGGTAAAAGAATTCCCATAGCAAGGGGAGCATTTTTTTAATTTTCAAAAAGAAAATCTCACTTCGAGATTTTATTTTTGAAAATAAAACATACTAAGTTTGACAGATGTCTCCATCATGTTGATATATCCGTACCTCAAACGTGAAAAATCATTGGCAGGAACTGCTGTGAATGCATTGGCTGCCAATGCTTTTCAATGGCCCACCAGCTTGGCTGTCATTTCTAAATTTGATGTAGGCACTTCTGCCTGGTGAATGTTAAGTCTTCCACCAGGCTGACGGAGAATACCCTGGTCATCAAAAACAAATCAGGCCCAAAGTACTGTAACCCCTTATCCAAGTCAGAATTCCTTGAGTACAATGCGTATGTGCGAGAAACCATGTCCCCACTTTTTGCCCCCATTTTGATTACTAGATGCTCGATTTCTTCCTCATATTGTTCTCTGTGGTCTGCTAACTAGACCAAGGGCCAGTGCTCTGTGTAAAAGTATATGGCAATTAGGGATAATTACAATTGCTAGTAACATTCTACCTATGTATGGTAGGGCATGTAGGTTTAGAGGCCCAATAGATTTAATGCACTTAAGTGTGCATTGCTGTGTTACCTGCTGTCATTTTAAAGGCAGCCCTGCTTTGCAGGCTGGTTTTAAAATAAAATGATATGCAAATTCGACTTTGGAATTAAAGGTACTTCCAAAGTCTTAAACAACCTTATTTTTGCATATTGCACCCAGAGGGTCTGCCCTAGGTCCTCCAAGGGTAGGGTGCCATGTAACAATAAGCAGGGATATTTTAAAAGATGTTTTATATGCCCTGGTGAGGGCAAAACTGCCAATTTCGTTTTCCCCTTTGTAGCACATTGGCTCCAAAGGCTAACATGGGAATACTTTAATACGGTATAATTACTGACAGGAGTGAGCTCAAAAGTATCAAAATGATAGTTAGAATAAATCCAACAACTTTCCAAGGTAATATTTACTATAACTATCATAGAAAATAAGCTATAGAACTTGCTTTCCTCATGTGCCAAAATCCATCCTGCCAGCAGCCTTTCCTGATTGGCCATCCTTTGACAGGCTGATCCAAACGGCTCTGATAAGGTGTGAAGTGGCCCACATAGAAACAAAGGACATCTGGTGGGAGGGGATCTGCAGTTGCAGAGCAAAAGGCAGGATAGGGTGGAGTAGCCAAACTGGTCTTCAAAGAGGGAATGGCAGTTGGGACAGGACAGAGGCTCACCCCTCATGCCTGCACTCTGAGTCAAAGAGGAGCCCCAGTAACTGAATTAACAGAGGGGCTGAAAGGATAGTGTTAGGAAACGTTAACCACGCCAGTGGGTTGGCATAGCCAGATCTTAACCCCCAGGAGAGAGTTTCTCCATTTTGGATTTTGAAGTACAGTGCCTCTGGGACAAGAATTTGCCACACTTTAGAGGAAGCTGTCATATTTCTGGGTGGTACCCTGTACCCGATTGGGCAGGGATGCTCCCTGCTTGTCACCCAAATACACATGATAAATATGGGAGAGCTGCCCAGCAATTCAGTTCCCTGCCTTGAAACTACAAGGAGAATGATGCCCTGCTGGACCATTGGAATGCACAAGAGATGACTGCACTCATAAGGACTGCACCTACTGCACACTTTGGTCTTCAGCCCAAAAAGGACTTTGCCTTGCTCTGAAAGCTGAAGACGTGGACTCCCTGAAAGCAAAAGGTCAAAAGAGCTCTACCTGCAGCATCTCCACCAAGAAGAACCCAGCTGGACAGCGTTCAGTGGACTTTTAAGGATTTGGCCAGGTGCATTGTGGGTCTTGTAGTCCCAACTTCCCAAGGAACAACTCAGAGGTTCTGGAACCTTGGTATGGTGTTGTGGACCTTCAAAGACCCAAAAGAAACATCTGGAGAAAAAGGACTGCCCTGCTGGACCCTTGGACTGCACAAGAGAGGACTGCGCTCATAAGGACTGTACTTGCTGCACTCACAAGACTTCACAGCAAAAAGACTTTGGATGTCTTAAAAGATAAGGAGTGGACCCCATGATCAGCAACAGGCAGAAAAGTGCTGGAAGGGCTATCTGCAACATCAACAATGAGGACCACTCCATCTAACAAGCTTCATCATGATTTTACTTGGAATGACTAGGTGCATTGTGGGAGTTGCAGTCCCAGCCCCCAAGATGCAAACCAGAGCTTCTTAACCCTTGGCTGGTGCTGGGGACCACTTTCCTGCATCAAGAAACACAACTGGAAGTAAGTTTAAAGGTTTTACATCACGGGCAGCCTGAACTCTTGACTTTAGACCAGTGTGCCCTTTTTTAACCCTTTGAGTGCTATTTGCTTCTAAACACTAGTTTTCCTTTTAATCTTTAAGAATTCATATCTCTGGTTCCCTACATTTGATTTTTGTAGTTTTGGTGTCATTTTAATCATAGAAATATTTTCTATGGTTCTAAATTTGTGTTGGATCTTTATTGTGTGTTGTGTCTTACCTATTCACTGTATTGGTGTTTTTAAATGCTTCACACGCCTGTCTACTAAGTTAAGCCTGCCTGCTCATAGCCAAGCTACCAAGGTTAGAGCAAGGATTAATTTATTGAGAACTTGACTGGATCTTATTTGTGATTGTGGTGTTATTACTAGCTGTAGGTACCTACCTGCAACTACTAATAAACCACATTCCAAAAGTATGTTAATGTCATAAACATATGGAAACAAGCATAGTCTTATGTCCTAAAGCGATGTAACTACTTGATAGGAAATGCTGGACTCTCTTTTTCCTGCCTTTCATCTATGTAATTATGAAAAAGCAAGTGGGTGCATCGCCGTATGCAGAATGTGGTTAATACATTCATTTTTCTCATCTTCTATTAATGATAGCAGTATAAACAGTGTGGGATGCATTCATGGTATGTTAATCTGCACCCATTGCATTTCATAATTTAAACCACTAATGTCTGTGCATAATCTGTACACCCAGTGTTCTATTCTTTGATCAATAGTAATTTGTGGTGATCCGCCCCATTGTCTGTGGTCATCAGTATTTCCATAACAACCCATTCCACGCCAGTGTCTCAGTGTGTCTATTCTATAAAAAAGTGGTTGGTGGTTGTTTTGCAATAAATCGTGCTATGATGTATTTTAATTCTGATGCCGACTTTTCTAGTGGTCGTGCCACCACCTCAGTCGGCATGAGCATTATCTGAAATAACATTCTCTGAATTACAGTATGAGAAATGAGTGAAGTAGCAAGGATAACTTAGACCTAAATCAATGTTATTTACAGATATCATGAGGGATCAGTCCCCACATATCCCTACAGGAAAAATGTCCTTTAATAGTAATGTGGTGGTCAGGATCTCCTGTTTTTTTTGGGTTGATGTATGTGGACCAGATTATCCTTTTGGCTCCTACTCCTCTTATTGGTGAATTGAGTTTTTAAAAAAAAGAAAATTGTCTAGTATTTAGTGTTCTCCAATTCCTATTTAAAATCTTTCTACTGTGCTTGAAATGGGTGTACATATTGTTATGCACTCTAAGCATTCATTCTCACTGTGGAAAGAGTCTGCTAGTATGGTTCTCTGTTATTGTTCATTGCTCTCATTTTAGCTTTTTTTATCTATCTTGCAAGGATAATTACATTTCTCCCATTTAAGTGACAGTTCATTGACTTCAATTTCAAAATCTTCTCTGGAAGAGTAGTCATGTCCTAAGAGCAAAAATTAAATTGACCAAAATGGAAATTCTATCAAGGCCCTGGGGTGGTAGCTATCATACCTGAGATGGTTATTTGTGTCTGTGGATTTGGGTATTCATGCCTTGAGATGGCCTTCCTTGGAACTATTCACAAATTCAAATGGGCTAGTTTTTCTTTACTGATTGTGTGTTCATTTTACAAATGGATTGCTGTTGTTTATCCACGTCACAAACTGTATAGGCTCATTTTGGTTGCCATGCCATGTGATGAATATATCATCACTATATCTGCACCAAGCTTTGAGATGGTCCCTGAATGTATTATTGACAGTCAAGATACAAACCACTTCATAATTATGGACATATAGTCCCGCTTGGCCAGGAGCAAACTTACTACCCAACGAAGTTCCATGGGTTTGAAGGTATAGGGTATCTTCAAATGTGAATTATTCTGTCAATGCTAGCTGTGCACAGTCCAGTATAAAGAGTATAGGTGTCATATATATTCCCATTGGTGTGAGGTGAGCATTTCTTCTATCACCCTTAATTTTTCTTCCTTTAGAATGACTGCATTTAAACTCTCTGGGGCAGATTTACAATGAAAGTGACTCAGTGCGTGCTGCAAGCCATTTGGCTGCGCCGCACTGAGTCACTTTCAAAGCACAAAGATGCAACATATTTACAACAATATGTCATATCACTGTGGTTCCCCCTGCGCTGGCACACAAACTGCTGCCATGCGCCGCTCAGGCATGCTTGCATCATGGTGCAAGGATGCCTGCGTCGTGGGGAGATTGTTTTTGTTCAGGAAGCGTTCCCTTCCTGCACAAAAACAATCTGAAATGCCGTTTTTCAACTTCTATGTGTGCTGCATTAGCATACATGGAAGTTGAAAAATGGCATTGTTTTAATGATTGTTTATGTGCAGGAAGGGAACCCTTCCTGAACAAAACGATCATTAGAGGTGATTTTGTCTTTCTATATGTGCTGCAGAATGCAGCATGCATAGAAACAGGGAAAAAAAACGAAGAGAATAGAATACACCCACAGCAACACCCATGGAACGCCCCTTTCACGCAGAGTGCTGAGTGTAAAGGGGCCATATTTACAAGGACAGGAAAGTCACGCAGGGTGGCGTTTCCTGTCCTTGTAAATATGGAGCAATATAATGCGCCACCGGTACATCACAAAAAGTGACGCACCGGTGGAGGAAGGTGCTTGTAAATCTGCCCCTCTATTTCTAAACTCATGAGGAGGCCAGTGTCAGGATTGAAAGGAAGGTTATGTTGTAGGTTAAGCATATCTTTTGTATCTTTTGAGTAAGAAACCATTTGAAAAAAATTTGGCAGTTTCTCTAAAGCAGACCCTATTGCAGATACAATTGGATGTCCTAGGGGTGGGATTTATGAATCTTGGAGGGAGTGTAAAACAATGGAACATTGAATATCTTTTTCACCCAGAAGCCGGCTTCATAGCTTGTGTTGCAATCCTCTTCCTCAACCATAAATGTTATTGTTTTCATAAGATCTTCTTTTGGGCCTCTTGTTAAAATAGTTGGTGGTATCACTCAGTAGTCTTTGGCGGTCCTGCCTGCATAATGCCATAGATTGTATGACCATTGCTGTGCCTTCATCTACGGGTTTTATTGTGATTTCCCCTATTACTGCTCAATTTAGTAAATGCTTGAATTTCCTCTCTCACATTATTCCTAAAAGGTCTTTCATTTGAAGTACGTTCCTTCTGCTTATTTTATCACTGCCTGTCGATATTTTAAAGGGAATGCTGTGTTGAGGGTGTTTTAAATCGGACTTATTCGTTAGGCCGGAATTCTCAATTCCTTTTGTAACATTCTTGTTGGTCATAAATTGCACATATCCTAAACCTCTATTAAGGGCCCTGTGTTGTGTGCCAGTCAGTGTAGTGTCAATCAAGTTCACTACTAAGTCGTCATCTTGTTAGTGCTTGGTTCTAAATTCTTTGCCATGCCCCTGGTGACTATTTAATGCTGAAATCTAAGGGGAGCCATTGGTTGGGAAGGTTGAATGATTGAGAATGGTGATGAAAAGCAAGGACACCTTTGTGAGGACGAATCAGCACTACTTTTCTTGCTTTTGGCTGATTAAAGGACAGTCCTTATAGAACATCTTTTGGAGCTTAACCCCACTCTCTTGGGTGATATGCTGTTACGACAGCAACTCCACCACCCTGATCGACAGCCTCGCCAACCTCGGCCTGAGCCAGCTCGTCACAACACCGACCCACTCTGCCGGCCACACGCTTGACCCCATCTTCTCCTCAAGCTCCCACGTCTCCTTCAGCCACACCACGGAACTCCTCTGGACCGACCACCGCTGCATCCATTTCACCTTCCAGAAACCCACCACACACCACCGCACCCAACAGATCCCACGCCGCTGCTGGAGCAAAGTCACCGAAGACCAACTCCGGGCAACCCTCGCTCTCAGCCCTCCCTCCGACCCATCCAACACCGACGACGCTGCCTGCAACCTCAGACGATGGATGGACGACTGCGCCAACACCCTCGCCCCGCTGAAAAGCTCACCTACAGCGACACCACCAAAAGAGCCAGCTGGTTCACCTCGGAACTCCTAGCTTCCAAGCGTACCTGCCGGAAACTAGAGAAGAAATGGCACAGCGATAAGACACCGGACAGCCACACAGCCCACAAAGACGCCATCCGTAACCACCACCACCTCATCAGGTCCGCCAAGAGAATCTCCTTCAAAGACCGCCTCGACAACAACGCACACAACAGCAAGGAGCTTTTCAACATCGTGAAGGAACTCTCCAATCCCAGCTCCAACACCAACGACATCCCGCTCGTCGCAACCCCTGTGCGATTCCCTCGCCACCTTCTTTCACCGCAAGATCGCCGACATCCACAACAGCTTCAACACCCAGACAACCCCAACTAAGATCGATACACCAGACCCACCACACACCATCGACCACGACCCCCTGCCAGCCTGGGCCAGCGTGAACATCGAGGACACCATCAAGACCATGAGCACAATACACTCCGGCTCCCCGTCAGACCCTTTCCCGCACCACATCTTCAACAAAGCCAGCAGCTCCATCGCACCCCACCTGTGCAACATCATCAACCTCTCCTTCGAGACCGCGACCTTCCCAGAGAGCTGGAAACACGCAGAGATCAACGCCCTACTCAAAAACCCAAGGCGGACCCGAGAGACCTCAAGAACTTCCGGCCCATCTCTCTGCTTCCGTTCCCAGCCAAGGTCATCGAGAAGATCGTCAACAAACAGCTAACCCGATACCTCGAAGAAAACAGCATCCTGGACCCATCCCAATCAGGGTTCCGCAGCAACCACAGCACTGAGACTGCCCTCATCGCCGCCACCGACGACATCAGGATCCTGCTGGACAATGGTGAGACCGCAGCCCTCATCCTGCTGGACCTCTCCGCCGCCTTCGACACTGTCTGCCACCGCACTCTACGCGCACGCCTCCACGACGCAGGGATCCGAGACAAGGCCCTGGAATGGACCACCTCCTTCCTCGACGGCAGAACCCAGAGAGTCCGCCTCCCACTTTTCCGATCCGAAGCCTCCGAGATCATCTGCGGCGTACCCCAGGGATCGTCCCTCAGCCCAACACTGTTCAACATCTACATGGCCCCGCTCGCACGCATCGCCAGACAACACGACCTCAACATTATCTCCTATGCCGACGACACTCAACTGATCCTCTCCCTCACCAAGGACCCCCTCGCCGCCAAAGCCAAACTCCATGACGGAATGAAGGCCGTCGCCGATTGGATGAAGATCAGCCGACTAAAGCTGAACACGGACAAAATGGAGGTCCTCATCCTCGGCTCCAACCCCTCAGCCTGGGACGACTCCTGGCGGCCAACGACGCTGGGAGCAGCCCCGACACCCACCGACCACGCACCCAACCTGGGAGTCATCCTCGACTCAACGCTCTCCATGACCAAGCAAGTCAACGCAGTCTCCTCCTCCTGCTTCAACACACTCCGCATGCTTCGCAAGATCTACAGGTGGATCCCGACAGACACAAGAAGAACAGTCACCCAGGCCCTTGTCAGTAGCAGACTAGATATGGGAACCCCCTCTACGCGGGAGCCCCGGCCAAGCTCATCAAGCGACTGCAACGCATACAAAACGCCTCCGCACGACTGATCCTCGACGTACCACGCCACAGCCACATCACCCCCCACTTGAGGAACCTGCACTGGCTCCCCGTCGACAGGAGGATCACCTTCAAACTCCTCACCCACGCACACAAGGCACTCCACAAAACTGGCCCAGCCTACCTCAACAGACGACTCTTCTTCTACGTCCCCAACCGCCAGCTCCGCTCCGCCGACCTCTCCTCGCCACCGTCCCCTGCATTCGAAGAACAACCACCGGCGGCAGATCCTTCTCACACCTCGCCGCCAAGACCTGGAACACCCTTCCACTAAGCCTACGAAAGACCCAAGACCTGCTGACCTTCAGGAGGCTACTCAAGACCTGGCTGTTCGACCAGTAGCAGCATCCCCTCCCCCTTCCCTCCCCCAACGCCTTGAGACCCTCGCGGGTAAGTAGTGCGCTCTACAAATTCTGTGATTGATTGATTGATTGATTGGTAATAATCATCAGTGGTATATGAATAAACAGTTTTGTGGGAAAATTTCTTAATATTCTTTTGAAACATGTTAATTTTGCTTTGTGTCAAAAACTCCTTGAACTGGGTAAAGTTTCTTTTTATCTCTTCCAATCTTTTTTTAATATAGTTATCTGGATTTTTATTTTCAAAGGATTCTCACTGGTCTGGATCTAAGCATATCATCTCATATACTCTTGGAGGGATTGATTATAAGAATTAGCTTAGCTAGTCTCTTATAAAACACCAGGCTATCAAGGACCTGTCCTACATTAATGTCCTATCATCTGTAAAGATTCTTGGTTCATTTGCCATGATTAGTCCCCTCTGGGCTGCTTCTCTGTGTAGGTATTCTGTAATGGTTTTGTGTAGAGCTGCTTTTACTTGACTTTTCTTTAGAGAGGTCAACAAGTCCAATTCCTTAACCTGGGAAAGGGATTGGTATATGATTAGGTCATTCAGAAGGCATGGGAATGACAGGATAGCAGTAACCATCTTGTTATCAAAGCCTAAACCAAATGTGTCTGCCATTATATCTAGTACGGAAACTACATTGTTCTGTATCAATTCTCTAGTGCCATGGTGCATGCCTAAACAATACCTATCATAAACCTAAAGGGAAAGAGAGGCCATCAAAGCATATTACAACGAACAAAAAAGTGCAGTGGATCACAGAGTATTTTTTATAGATTGTGACACAATGTTATTCATCCAGCCAACAAGTATACCTGTTATTGTATATAAAAGACCCTCACCTATTACTGATGGCATGGTAAATCATGGGGTTCTGTCCCTCATATTGGAATGAAGACTGCAAAGCAAAGAAGGACTCAACCCTGTACAACCAGAATCTAGATTCCAGATGTAGTCTCATACATTTTTGCTGAGACAACACAAAGGTTAGATTTCCCCTGGAGCAAGTTTGAAGATGCCTGTAAAAATCTTAGATTTACATGTACAAATCATTGTATTTCAAACAAAGATCTTATCAGTTTATATTCAATAATATGTGGGTCTTAGATTGGTATATATGTGGACTATATTACATCCCAAATATTTGCCCTATACAGGTATTTAAAATTATCTATGATGATTATCTTGAGTGGCGTTCAAGAGAGACAGGGTGTCTCGTGAATTAGGCATTAGTTGAACTTGAAATTTCTACCCACTGAATATCATCTGAGATATAATGAAATGTTGTTGACTGTAAAGGAAATAGCTGTTGGCTCGCAAGTGACAGAAACAGCAGCCATTATTATTTTGTGATCATTATTGTTTTTTGTTGCTTGGAGCAATATTTGTGAAGATTTATGGTCTCAGAAGTATATGGCTCAAAGCACATGTCCCAAAACCAGAGGATGTGCTCCCACCTTGAATATTCATGTCTATATGACCACCATACCCATATCTCCTCTTCCCACACATTACTGCACTCCACATCTCTTGTGGTGCCCAACTACACCACCCTCTCACACATACTGTTTACTCAAAAGGTTTCTTCTTGATCGGGCAGTGGCTACCTTTTTGTTTTTCTTCTATGTGCTTTCTGAGTCTGCCTGGCGAGTCTGCCTGATCAGTCTGCCCGATGTCTTGAGGCAGAAATGGATGGGTTCAGAGTGAGAAACCCAGGAATGCATCACCAAAGTCATTCAAAAACAAATCTGAGATTTTGGATTTTCCTACTGACTTATTGTTAGATGTTGACATCTCATTTTCACTTATAAGATGTGTCTTACAAGAAAGGATAGCCAACTTTTAAAACTAAACATTTGTTCACTTTCCCACAACAATTAAAGCATGTTCTCTTAAACTGATGAATAATGGAAATTAACTATAAGATTGGCTCTTTCATACTGATTTATAGAAACATTGACTGGCACAGTATTTCATCGGATCCGTTTGAGTCAAAACCTTAGCCCAATGAGAAACCTCACTGTTCAGTGAATTGGCACTATTTTCATCAGTAATCTTCAAGTTGGCATCAGGCATGAATAAACAACACTAAAGGTGAATCAAGAGACAATGAGATAAAGAAGATTTTATGGTCCTGATAATGAGTGGGTCGACGTTTTCTGACCTTTGTAAACCCCTGTTCGAGCAGGGGTCAGAATTATGAGTTGGGTGGCATTTACCACATGCAGTTATTGCATTAAATATTTCACCTTTCGTTAAATTTTAGCAGGTCTAATTTGCCAGCATTTAACAAGGGAAAGAGTACGGAATTTACTACATCATGCATATTTTTATGTGATAACCAACAAATTTTGAATGTTATTCCCAGAAACTAGTACCCCTTTTAGAGGGCCACAGACAAGCTGAGATTACTGGGCCTAACCGTGGTGGTTGAAGTCTTTTACTCCTTATGTCCTGGGGCCTGACATACTATGGATCCCGCTCAACTGGGCCAAGTACCCCTTCTACTCTTGAATCTCAGTGGTAGCTGTGGTCGAGGAGTCAAGGCTCCCTTCGGGGGTGTGTAGCTACAGGTCAGGGAATACAACTCATAACTCAAAGTACAAAAAGTATGAACAATAAATCAATGTCCATCCAAATATTTGGTTTTAATAGAAAAAGGAATATTTTATTTCTAACTCTACGCAGGCAATGAAATCTGGCATTTAAATGAGTTCTAGGTTCTAGTAGTTGTCAGGCAAATCCCTGTCCCACCATTCTTCATGTAAGGTGCTCAGGTTTATTCCCCTTCATAGGTGTCTGCATCAGGAAATGCAAAAGATTAGTCTGTACCCTAGAGTTTTCCTTTCTGGCCTTTTAGGAACATAGTCAAAAGTGCCTGTGGGGCCACATCACCGTCTGCAGCAAGTTCCCTCAGGGTCCAACTGGCCCAGTTCTCATCCTGCCCATTCTCACAGTACAGAAGAATTCAGAGATGCAGGGTGCCTCCAAACACGCACCCACGAGTCCTGCTCAGTTTGGAGAGGTTGGGCTTCTCGTTGCACTCACGCAGCACCCGATGGTGCAGGCTCTCTCTCTCGAGCGGTGCCTCCTGTGGTTCCTCGGATGTCAGAACAGTTCCCTGCAGTAAGTTGACTTGGTTCAACAGGGTAGGGAATTCTTTCTTTAGCTCCCGACCGGAGTCAGCAAGAATGTAACATCGTCCCCTGTGTCCCAGGCAGTCCTCCACGGTGAGTCAGGGGGAAGTTCTCTCACAGAGCGGGCCCATCCCACAAGTCGTAGCCCTAGTCTCTCCTTTGGGTGTTAGCCCAAATCCTTTGGCAACACTGGTACCGGTGACCCCTCCCAGCATATGAGGTTGCCTTTGTATGTAGTGATACAGTCGCAGGCTCTTCCTGCTGCAACAATGCATCCCAGACAGTCTTGGCACTCCGGAAATAATTTAGCAGTGGCCTTCTCTGACATACAGGATCACCTCATCGCGGTGATATGGATGTAGCAAGACCCGCTGGGTGCCCAACACATAGCTCAGTCTAAGGCAACCCTCTCCTGGCATACAGATGGCCCAATCGGTGCTTATTAGAATCCTCATACCTTGCACAGGGAGTCCTCACAGTATGACTCCCCGCTGGACCATGCTCCCTCCAACGCTCTCCTCCTCCTCACAGGGCACGCTGGTCTTGGAAGATACATTGGCACTGGTGATCCAGGCTCCAGGGCAGGAGGTTTTAGTTTCCCTGGGTGATGTCTCCTCACCTCGCAGGGAGACTAGCAATTCTTGGCCCCCAATCCTAGTCACAGGCAGAAGTCTTGCAGAGCTTTCCCTTCTCACATAGCCTGTCTGGCTGATTGGCAGATGACAAATATCTGGGGACTCAACCCTTCCCTTCTTATTGTCCTTTTCCAGACACCAAATGTAATTAAAGTTCTTAGCTTTTGAAGTTTTACGTTGGGGGTTCCACTTCTTTTGAAGTGGGCTCTTCTCCTTTGCATCTTCCTTCATGAAAGAGGTCTCTCACAGAAGGCACGACTCAGAAGTTGATTGTCCACAACATAATTCATGGGAGTGACCAGAGTTTACACCTGGATGTCAGCCACAGTGATGTGTGCATCAAAATGTTAGTCTCAGACCCCCAGTCCAACTCTTTGTGATTTTCTTCTCAGACCCATCTCCTTTCCTGAGATTTGTCCCTTCCTTCTGATCTATCACTGAAACAAAGAACAGTCTTTTGAGATGTAAAGGAAGTCTCTTCCTTCCCTCTAGTATGTCCCCATCCAGCTCACAGGATGCAGCAATACACAAACCTGTCCTGGGAGATTCCTCTACTCCTCCTGTCATTCCCAGGCATGCCTAAGCTTCCCAAAATGGAATGTAGAGTCCTCAATACAATGCACCATTGCTGGCACACTCACTCAGTGTACATTCATAGCACACTTTCTGTTCAGCACTAATACCTCTATGCACTGTACTCTCACATATACACAAGTCTTCAGCTTCCACTCACTGTGTGTGTGCTGCACAACTCTTCACCCTTCATGCACTGTACTTCACGCAAGCACACAACACCCAGCACATGCTTTCCCCTCTCATGCACTGCACAGAACTACATCTCTCATGTAATGTATTCCTCTTAGGCATACATAGACCTAGTACATGTATTTCCCACAATTTGTACAGCACACTAGTACTGCTCCATCTTTTGACTGTACCCTCCCCAGGCATAAATAGAACCAACGTAGAGTCACCACTCATGCTCTATGCAGCACTCCACATATACCTGATGTAGGGCAAGGGTGAGTTAAGCATACAGCAGCAGAACGTTTAAAAAGGTGACTGAGCCTGTGTACTGATTTCAGTGACACAGGGAAAAAGTTCTTGTTAACTAATACTGATCACTACATGTTATGCTGCCACCACAGCGCTTCTCCTGCTTAAATCCTGGTCAAGGCAGTAGACTTCCACCACTATGAGGCTAGCACTTTGGGCATCCCTCCCGGTCCTACAAGACCATAATCCATGAGACAGGCCTATGTCATGATGCACACGCATGATTCGTGTTCGCCCATAAGGAAAAATTTGCATTAGGTATTCAGACAACAATACATCTGGGCACTCAGCACACGGGTAGAGGTCTCTTACCATGCAGAGGAATTTTCCTTCCCAACAAGGTGCTCTTTATAGCACCTGACAAATAACATACCTCAGGGTATTGTTATTTATCTGGTGCTATAAAAATCACTTGGATTCCCACAAATTTGGAACCAAGGCCTATATTGTTTGTACCCTTTTGACTATAAAACTCGTACTGCTGCCTTTATTAAAAACATAAAATCATTGATTGTTTCTGTCACACATAATACATTAATGGTTCCGCAAATAGAATGCAACTAATAATTTCTGTAAAATAGATTGGTGGCTGCAAAAGGTGGATGCATCAGAATGAATGAGTTAATTAATTAATTGATTCAATTACCTAAAATTAATACACAGACATAGTAAAACCAAGAAAAATTCATAAAGAAAGTTAAAATAGAACTAAAATTATGATTAAAATTACAATTAAAACCCGGTCAGCCTATGAATAGTTTAAGTGCAATCGGTGTTAATAGATGCTTCCTTTATCTGCTGTGAGCCGAGGCTGCGCGCTTGAATTGATTGCGGTAAATATTTTATTTATAAACATGCTGGATACATTAGAAGCCTCCAGACCTTGGACCAAACGTTTATTAGGAAGAAGAGTAGGATGCGAGCTTCTGGTGGTAATTCTAGTTGCTCTTGCACCACCTCATCTTAGATCAATTTGAAAGGGGAGACCTAGCCCGGCCCTGATATGGTAATGGAGAAAAAAAGATGTCAAATTAGTATCTTGTTTAACCAGCCAGCCTACATTTTTTCTCCTCTTCATTTACAAGCTGCTGCCCACAATGTTTCCCACCACACTGTACCTATATTTACTGGACAGTGTTTTTACTTTTTTTCCTCTACTGCACTGCTTTACTTTTGAAAGATAGTTATTTATTTATGTGAGACTTCATATACATTGTTTTACAATTGTGCTGTATATTTATTCTCAGATAGGATTGAATTGGAAGCTAAAAAGTCTACATTTACATAGATAAGAGATTGTAATTTGGCAACAAGGTTGTCAGACAATGGGCAGTAGGTATCTCAGTTCTTCATTCAAGCCGTGGATTGATGGTAAATACGTCTTTGCTTATTGGAGGGGAGAACAGGGATCAATCTGGTAGAATGTGAATGATAGGTGCCAAGACCAGTAAAGAATCTGGTTGTCAGTGCGTCTTCAGTGATTTTTGCTGAGTGTCTACTATGCCAGTGATTCAAGTTGAAATCTTGACTGTGCCCTGGGTAGAGTGTTCTCCTTGAGGCTCTTAAACAGTATTTTGTTTTAATGCAAATATTCTGAACCATAATGTACAATGATGAAATGTGACCATATTCATTTCCCCAATACATCTGTGGTTCTAGAACTTCTGTTTAGATGCCCTGCTTCTTTATAAACAGGAACATATGTAGCCATCAAATATGAAGTCAGTATATAGTGTTTGATATATATATATATATATATATATATATATATATATATATATATATATATATATTCACTGAAAAAACCATAGGTTTCAGGGAAGTTATAGTTACAAATTAGCATTTAAAAAACCTTTGAAATTCACTGAAAAAACCATAGGTTTTAGGGACAGTTATAGTTAGTTGGACATTGCACTCGTACAAAACCCGTGAAATTCCCCGTTATAGTTAGTCCAGCTAACTATAACTCGCGCCCCGCAATGCACTGCTGATGACGTCACATATTACATCACTCATGACTTGGTCAGTGACATCACTGATGACATCACTGATGACATCTCAAATGACATCACTGATGACATCATCCAGTGACTGTGTGTTTCTGTAAAGTTTAAATATTTTTATATATATAGGAAAAGACGTATTGAAGAATGAGTGGGTTTGTAAGTGTCTGTATGGATGATTTAGTAGGTGCGTGACTGACTCTATAAGTGAGTGATTTAACGTATCTTACTGAATGCATGGGTTAGTGACTAAACTGGGTGAATGTCTGTATCCGTCTGTCTGTTGCTGTGTAAGTGGCTGCATGTGTTTGTGAATAGCTACATGAGTGTCTATATGAGTTATTGAATGCTTGTCTGAGTATCTGTATGGGTGCCTGAGTGTTTGTGTGGGAGGGGTGTGTGCAACTCTGTGCATAGATGTGTGAGTGGGTGATTCACTGGGTGGATGGTTTCAAGAGTGCATCTGTGATAGACTGTATGGGTGGGTAAGTGTGTGTAAGAGTGTGTTAGTGAGTGAATGTATGTCCCAGTGGTACATGTGTGAGTAACTACATATGTGAAAGGCAGTATATATGTGTGTTGGAGTATATAAATAGCTATAAGCGAGAGTGAGTGATTGTGATAGTGGCTGTATGGATGAGTGTGTGCTTGTATCAGTGATTGTATAAGAGCGTAAGAATGTGCTACTATTTGTCTGAGTAAGTGAGCTGGTGTGTGTATAACTGTATAGGTGAGTAAATGGTAGTGTGTTTAATTATTTGCATGACTGACTAGGTGTGTGAGTACCTCTATGGATGAGTGGCGGTGTTTGAGTGTCTATATAGGAGTATGAGTGCATATGATAGTCCTGTACTGAGTGACCGTAAGTATGAGTGACTGTACGGGTGAGTGAGTGGATGTGTGCGTAGACCTAAGAATCAGTGAGTGGGTATGTAGTTATTGGTGTTGGAGTGTCTATGGTTTTGCGAATGGCAGTCTGTAATTTAGAGTGGGTGTATCAAAGGTTATATTGGGGTGTGAGGAGGTGCATCAGATTATCACGTGGATGATGTCATCAGTGATGTCATTTGAGATGTCATCAGTGATGTCATCAGTGATGTCACTGACCATGTCATGAGTGATGTAATATGTGACGTCATCAGCAGTGCATTATGGGCGCGAGTTATAGTTAGCTGGACTAACTATAACGGGGGAATTTCACGGGTTTTGTACGAGCGCAATGTCCAACTAACTATAACTGTCCCTAAAACCTATGGTTTTTTCAGTGAATTTCAAAGGTTTTTTAAATGCTAATTTGTAACTATAACGTCCCTGAAACCTATGGTTTTTTCAGTGAATTTCAAAGGTTTTTTAAATGCTAATTTGTAACTATAACATGTCTGAAACCTACGGTTTTTTCAGTGAATTTCAAAGGTTTTGTAAATGACAATTTTTAAATGTATTAATTGTTATATAAATTTTTTTCATACTGATTTCCAAATTTTTTAGAAACAATTTTTTTAAAATATTTTATTTTTTAAATTACATTGTAATTACATTATACATTACATTACAAAAATACTTTCTCAGAATGAATTACTTTAGTTTAAATACTTTGCACATAGGCAATAGACTTTTAAGTACAGTAGTTACAGTTGTTGCAATGGGCAACACATTTTCAAACACAATGCAACATTCAGCTCAATGTGAATTTCTAGTTAAATGCAATTAGTTACTTTATGGATTACTTTTTCTAACCACAGGACTGGATCCTAGATTCAGTCCTGGGACATCTCCTGTAAACAGTTGAGTAAAAGCGTTTTGGTTACAGTCGTGATTTTTAAGGAATATTATTGTACTTTAAAAGTTCACACTTAGAAACTTTTTCTCATAGAATCACCAATGTTATCCTATGGAAGGAAATTCACTTAGAAGTTAAAACTGTTATCGTTACTTTTTCTTACTCAGTGTTGGATCCTGGATCCAGCACTGGTGCATCTCCTGTAAACAGTTGAAAGAATGCGTTTAAGTCATACAGGCGATTTTTTAGGAATATTTGTAGTTTGTGAAAATCGACACTTTGAAACTTTTCTGCTGAAAACCAGACAATGGATTCCTATGGAAGAAAATATAAGTTACTGGTAAGTACGGTTAAAATTACTTTTCAGGGTCAGTGCTGGGCTAAAAGATGCAGCACTGGGTTCTCTCCTGATAACAGGTGAGTAAATTGGAATTCGTACTTTGGTTGATTTTAGAGGAATATTATAAAGTTCCAAAACTCCACACTTAGAAGAATTTCCAAGTGAAACCAGTCAATGTTAGCCTATGGAAGGAAATTCAAGTTACTGGTAAGTACGGTTAAAATTACTTTTCAGGATTAGTACTGGGCTGAAAGATACAGCACTGAGGTCTCTCCTGATAACAGGTGAGTAAATCGGAATTCGTATTTCGGCTGATTTTAGAGGAATATTTTAAAGTTCCAAAACTCCACACTTAGAAGAATTTCCAAGTGAAAACAGTCAATGTTAGCCTATAGAAGAAAATTCAAGTTACTGGTAAGTACGGTTAAAATTACTTTTCAGGACCAGTACTGGGCTGAAAGATACAGCACTGAGGTCTCTCCTTATAACAGGTGAGTAAATCGGAATTCGTATTTCGGCTGATTTTAGAGGAATATTTGTATGTTTCAAAAATCAACACTTAGAAACTTTTTCAACAAAAAGCAGGCAATGATATCCTATGGAAGGAAATTCAAGTTACTGGTAAGTACGGTTAAAATTACTTTTCAGGACCAGTACTGGGCTGAAAGATGCAGCACTGAGGTCTCTCCTTATAACAGGTAAGTAAATAGGAATTCGTATTTCGGATGATTTTAGAAGAATATTTGCACAAGGGTGAAGGGAGGGGCGGGGCCTGAGGTGACATCTGTGTAAACGCGCCCCGTGGCGCGTTTTAAGTTGGGGGATTAAGTCCCCTTGAATCCTGAGGGTCCCTAGGGCCAACTAGCCCACCAGGAACCTCCAATATGCGCCAGGGGCTGCGTTGCAGACACGTGTAGAGAGGCCACACCCCTTTACACCTCTCTGCAACGCAGCTCTGTGGTGCTTTCTGGATGTACCTGTTGGGCTAGTTGGCCCCCAGGGACCCTCAGGATTGAAGGGGATTTAATTCCCCATCTTAAAACGCGCCACGGGGCCTGTTTGCACACATGTCACCTGAAGCCCCGCCCCCTCCCTTCACCACTGTGCAAACGCGCCCGTGGCGCGTTTTAAGTTGGGGAATTAAGTCCCCTTGAATCCTGAGGGTCCCCGGAGTCCAACTAGCCCACCATATACCTCCAAAAGCGCCACAGAGCTGCGTTGCAGAGAGGTGTAAAAGGGCGTGGCCTCTGTACACCTCTCTGCAAGGCAGCTCCCTGGCGCATACTGGAGGTTCCTGGTGGGCTAGTTGGCCCCCAGGGACCCCCAGTATTCAAGGGGAATTGTTCTCTCTGCAAACGCGCCAGGGGCGCGTTTGCAGAGTGGTGAAGGAAGGGGCGGGGCCTGCGGGCCCGATCGTTTAAAAAAAAAAAATACATTTTGTCCCTGAAGGGGGGCTCTGTGGCCCCCCTTCCTTTTTCCAGTTTTTATGCCCTGGGGACCCCATCCCCCAGGGCCTTACGCCTTTTTTTTAATTACAAATTTTAAAAAAACGGGAAGGGGCCGCGTGGCCCCCCTTCCCTGGGCCTGTATTGGCCCCGGGGACCCCATCCCCTGGGGCATGGCCTCGATTTTTTTTTTTTTCGTAGGGAGGGGGCTGCGTGGCCCCCCTCCTCAGGCCATTTAAGGCCCCGGGACCCCATCCCCGGGGCCGGCCTTTCCGTTTTTTTTTACTTTTTATTTTGTATTTTTTGGGGAGGGGGCCGCGTGGCCCCTCCCGGGCCACTACTTGCCCCAGGGACCCCATCCCCCGGGCTGGCCCTCTCGTTGGGGACTGTGGGGAGGTCCCCAATCCCCCCACAGTCCCGCCGGCTCCCCGTGTCCTACGGGAGCCGGCATTGCTTACACATGGGGAGCAGCTAACATGCTGCTCCCCATGTGGAAAGCAATCGGCTTTGGATATTGGAAGAGAGAGCAGGTTTCCCTGCTCTCTCTTCCAATATCCAAAGCAGTTTGCAATGACAAGACGGGAGCCGCGAGGCACCCCGGGACACTGCAGGAGCCGGCCCTGGGGGGTGGTGGTCCCCAGGGCCATCAAGGTCTCCAGGAGGGGGCCGCGCGGCCCCCTCCCATTCAGTTCACAGCCCCGGGAGGTGGTGGTCCCGGGGCTCTGGGGTCCGTAACGGACCCCCATATTTAAATGTTTAGTGCCCCGGGAGGTGGCGGTCCCGGGCGTGTGGGGGCTGGAGCCCCCCACACAGGTTTTTAATTAATAAAAAAAGCCCCGGGGAGGTGGTGGTCCCCAGGGCTGCGGGAGGGCTCAGAGCCCTCCCGCACCATTTTTAAAAAAAAATCCCGGGGGGTGGCGGTCCCCGGGGCTTGGGGGGCCCTTTGAGGCCCCCCACACATTAAATTATCCCCCCCCCACCATGCCCTGGGACTTGGGCCACTCGGGGGCAAAATACAATCGAAGCGCGGGAGACCGCGCTTCGATTTTTTTTTTTTCGGCAGGATTCGCGCACCCTGAGCGCATCCTGCCGATTTTTAAAAAAAATTATTTTATTTTTTTTTGCCCAGGGGGTCCTTGTGGGACCTCCTGAGCAAACCTAGGGGGTCAGGGTGTTTCTACCCTGCTCCCTTTGTGCGCTTTGCGCACTTGTTTCTGTCCCTCGGTTCTACCGAGGGATAAAATGGCTGCCAACATTTCCTGAATCGGAATGTTGACAGCCAGCTGACAGCCAATTAACATGCAGCTCGTGATCGGGAGGGTACGCGGACCCTACTCGGCCATAGATATCACTATCTTTTACTTTTGATTTTCTCAGCAACTACTGAACGGATTTACACCATTTAACAAAAAGGGTTCTTTCTGAACCAAGAACTACCTCTTTGCCAAATTTGGTGTAATTCCGTTCAGCAGTTCGGGCTGTAGCCGTGTCTAAAGTTTCCTATGGAAAATTGCATGGGGAAAACGCGTTTTGGGACCCCCTTTTTCTCGGCCCCCGCTTGACGAATCCCCCAAGACTTTCAGGGTAGGAGCGGACCGGAGCGGGCCACAAAGTTTAAAAATTTTGCGAAGATACGTCAACCGGCAAGAGAGTTATTTCAAATAGAATGTCGCGGATTTCCTATGGATAATAGGTTGTAACTATAACTATCTACTGGCGACCGCCAGTAGATAATATATATATATATATATATATATATATATATATATATATATATATATATATATATATATCTATATCTATATATATATATACTCCTTCCTGGTGCATGGAAAGGCAAGAAACACAGCTCGGGCACAGACTCCAGGTATAGTGAAAAAGTTTCATTATTTTTTACATGACATGGTCCACATGACGCGTTTCGCCGCCGACCTGCGGCCTTGTTCACATAACGCGCTACTCTTACTCTAACGTCATTTGCATCACTGTTTTGCACAGGTGAGGTAACTTTTGTCATCCCCTAGGTCATTAACCACATGCTAGTGACCACGTAGGTCATGGACATTATAGACAGACTAAAGACACCCTTCTTTAATTAGAAATAGAAGACATATGCATGTGTATATTTCACTATAATCGGTTCAGCGCAATATTAAGTTAAAAAATATAATAATAATGTGCAACTTGCTAACATAGTTTATCAAGCATTCAAACAGAGAAGACCATATACACTGACCTACTTCATTGTATTAGCAGTGCATATTGTATTTAATCGCTGCCTAAATACAACATTTTACAAAATTATCACTACACATATAACAAAACTATACATATGTAGATATGTTAAGGTGTGCTGTTTAATTTCTTCTGCGCTGATCTCAGTCATCTAGATGGTGTGTAGATGAGTCTTACTATAACGAAAAAGCTGAGTCTATATAAAAGCACAGACCTAGGCAAGTGTATTAGTGCTAAGTGTGCAGGGTGTGAAGTGGAAAGTGCTGATGAGGCTGTGGTATATATATATACAAAGGTTAATGTATATAACGTGACACGGGTGCAAAAAGGTAACAAAGTACTATTGAAAAGTATATACAATTCGAGGCATACAAGCAGAGCAGTGTTTCTCTTTCAGTGTCTGAATGTACAAGCCATGCGTAAAACACAGTATATCTCTATTTAAAAATATTTACTGTAGACAACATTCATGGGCAGTGATCCGGGATATGTGGGTTATGTACAAGCCTTGCGTGAAATACAATATATTTCTGTTTTAATACATATAAGCATATCCAACGTTCATGGGCAGTTATCCGGGATATGTAGGTTACGTCAGTACATAAAAAATGCACAGATCACAGTTAGGTTTACGTATGCATAATGCATAAAGTGGGCACTATAGATATAGTGTGCACTGGAAACATCCACATTAGTGTTTGAATGGATATCTAACTGCTGTGGCGGACCAGGGATCTGCTATGAGAGAACGAAATCGAGGAATAGACCCGTAGAGAAATAAACGAGATAGAAAAGACAAAACAGGAGCCCCAGAGGGGGAACAGGATAGGATGGAGGAGCTCTAACAGAGATCTGTATCATTAGTACACTGACGTGTCATTATAGAAAATTGTAAAGATCTTCACTCATATTGAGACCCCACGGTGTATTAGTGTTGAGATCAAGTATGTACCTCGACTCAAGTTGTCTCAGAAGTTTTTCACGATTACATCCTCTTCTTGATGTGGGTACATTGTCAATGACAAAATATTTAAGATGTTGTAAATCATTGTTCTGAACCTCTTTGAAGTGCCTAGCCACTGGATAGGTATGATCATTGTTGACTATGGCCCTGAGGTGTTGTAAGATCCTCATGTGGACTTGAAGTTTGGTGCTACCCACATATTTCAAACCACACGTGCATTGCAATACATACACTGCATGTTCAGTTCTGCAGGTATATTTGCTATTGATGATGATGGGCTCTAATCGAAAGGCAGCATTGACCTGAGTTGTGTTAATCCCAAAATGACAGGCTCTGCATGTGTTGCATTTATAAAAACCCTTAATATTCATGAGCCAGTTGGATGTGGCAATGACCTCTGGGCTACTCTTGACTAGTGCATCCCTCATTGAGTAGGCACGACGATCGGTAATAGTAGGTAGTTTGGGTACTAAAGGACCTAAAATAGGGTCTGTCTGAATAATGCACCATTGCTTGTTTATAATAGCTCTGATGGCTCTCTCCTCCCTGCTGTAGGTAATAATGAGTTGGGTGTCAACTGTCCCACTAGTACTAGGCTCAGGAGTAGCAGTAGCTTCCACCTGTGTTTGGTCACCATCAATGCGACCCTTGAGAAGCTGTTCTCTCGGTATGGCATTGGCCCTCTCGATAGCTCTAGAGATAATCTAATTAGAGTAACCACGTGCTTTAAATCTCATATATGCCTCCCGTTGACATATGGTCAGATCATCTTCACGACTGCAAATTCTGCGGAGCCGTAGCATTTCACCATATGGAATGCTGGCCACTAGATGTTTAGGGTGAAAGCTCGATGTGTGTAATGTAGAATTACCTGCTGTGGTTTTGCGATGTAATTTGGACTGCAGTGAATTATTGTCTATATATATGGTGACATCAAGAAACTCAATGGTCGTGGCACTGATAGTAGCATTGAATTCTGTATATATATATATATATATATATATATATATATATATCACCAACTCCGCTTCATTCACTTCCTTTTCGAAGAAAGACGGATACCGACCACGATAAAGTAGTGCTTGTAATTTTATTATGGACTGTCCGCCATTAGGCGTTGGATAACCAAGTCCCCCTTTCCCCTACCACTGGACTGCTTTAAACCAGAGCATCACACATAGAAGCAGTTTTTCTGTACATGATGGCGGGGAATCTGGGCAGTGTGTGTCCTATGATGGGATCATCCAGTACTAGTGGCCAATTGCGCCTGATGATGTTCCTCAATTGTTTTTCCTGTTTACTGTATGTGAAAATCAGTCTAGTTTGATCTGTGATTTATTTTGTTAATAGGGATTAGCTAACTGTGTCACATGTGGTCTTACTGAACAGTAGCTCAGATCTATTTCGTAGTTTTGACTTCGCAATTGCTGTATCTATCGTCTTATTAGTGTAACCCCTTGCTAGAAATCTCACTTTGCTCTCGTGCTGCATATACGTCATAATCTAAGCATTTCCCCATAGGGTATGCTTTGGATTAAATGAATTGGATGTGCACTGGTAGCATGAAGCACTGAATTCCCTGCTTTTTCTTTGCGACATAACGAGGTCACCAGTTTGCTATTTTCAATTCTGATTAGCACATCAAGAAAATTAACTGTGTGTGAATTAACATTTGCAGTAAAGTTTAAGTTAAATTCATTTTCATTGATCCTGGAAACAAACTCCAAAGCACTGTCCTTTGTACCTCGCCAAATGATAAATTAATCATCTATGAATCGCAACCACATAACCACATGCTCATTCATTATGGCACCATATTTGATCCTAAGGAACAACGCCTCCCCCCAGCCCATGTGCAGACACGCATCGCTGGGAGAGAAGCTGGCCCCCATGACAACTCCTCATATCTGTTGATAAATCTTATTTGGAAACATAAACAGGTTGTTTTCCAGACAAAACAGATTCATGTTGATTAACAATTTGCTATGTTGCAGTAAATGGATTGATCTCTTACTTAGGTAGTGTTCAATAGCTCGAATACTGTCCTTATGTCTAATACTTGTATAGAGCGATGTAACGTCATGTGACATAAGGACGTAATCATATTGCCAACCTATATCATGTATCCTCTGCAGGAAGTCACTCATATCTTGGATATAGGAAGGTAGGGCTTTCACATAGTCTTGCAGAAAATAATCAATATAACTTGAGATGTTCTCTAATAGGCCATTGCGTGCAGATATAATTGGTCGGCCTGGAGGTCTATTCGGGTTTTTGTGGTTCTTTGGTATGAAATACATGACCGGCATGACTGGATGTTCATTTTTAAGATATTTAAATTCATCCATACTCAAAAGACCAGCACTTTTCTAGGCCAAAAATTTGGCATAAAATTCATTATATGTTAATCGAACTGATTGAATAGAACTTCTTTTATAGCATTCGCTAACATTCAATTGAGATAGTGCCTCCTCTATATAATCTGCTTTTTGCCAAATGACAACATTGCCACCTTTATCCACGTTTCTGATAAATATTTGGTTATTTTTCTGCAACTTGGAGATCAATTGACGATATTGCCACTCATGAGTGCTAAATTTCGGTCTAGTTTTTTGAAGACCGTAGTTTAATTTTTTGATCTGGGCTACAACCTGTTCATTAAAAATGTCAAAAGAATCATGGGGCATAATAGGATTGAAGATAGATTTTGGCTTAAAAGGTAAATAAATTCTTGCGCTTGAGTCTACAGGGGATGATGGAGTTGATGTTGTGCACATCCTGATTGCCTCATTTGTACAGATTTCACTACAGTCCTCATCCTGCAAGTCATTAAGACCCTTGAGAAGAGGTAGATCACCTATCGTCAAATTCATTGCGTCGGAAGTACCATCAACAGTCTGTCCAAAACTTGTATTGCTATTAGCTATACGCAAAAGGTGATATTTCTTAAACTTCAGTTTGCGGATGAATTTAAAAACATCTGTTCTTGTCTGTGCATAGTTTTTTTTTTTTTTTTTAATTAATTCTTTTTATTGAAACATCAGCAGTGTTAGCAGACAACATTTCCACAGAACAATCTTGACAGTACACATCATGCAGCAAATTATACATTCCGGAACATATTATCTCTTCCGATTGGACTGAACTCCAGGCGAGCTGTCCCCGCATCAATCGTGATCTCCCACCACCTCCCGCCACTGCCTCCTGACTTCCTTCACATACCCCTGTACATTTCCCACTGATTCCATACCTTTTCCCATTTCTTCGGGCAACCACGGCTCTCATATATCATTTTCTCTGCAGCGCAGCACCAGTCCATGTCTGTTTTCCAACGCGCCACTGTCGGTGGCTGGTTAGCACCCCAAGCCCCTGCAATATTTCTCTTGGCCACCATTGCAGCCACTAGTAGCCAGATACTTTGATATTTGGGCCATGTTTGTTCCCCGGATACACATAGAACATGCCACCGTGCCTCCAGAGGTATTACAGTTCCGAGGACTTCTGACATTACTCGCGTCACCCTCCCCCAAAATTGTTGTATAATCGGGCAGTCCCACAGTATATGGAAGAAAGTGCCCTTCTGTTTACAGCCTCTCTGGCATTCCTCTGTGGGGATGCGGCCCAGTCTGTACATGAGTGTGCTGGTGGAGTAGGACCTATGTAAGATTCTCAACTGGACCAGTCGAAATCGCACCCTGATTGCCACCTCCCTGGGGCTTTGCACCACCTCCACCCAGTCGTCATCCTCAAGCAGGCCCACATCTGTTTCCCATGCCTCTCTTAACTTCACAAGGGGTCGGGCGAATTGTTAATGATTTTCTTTTATGTATAAGACAGTGCCTTTTCGGGTATCGGGTCCAATAATAGTCTATCTTCCAGTGGGCTGTATTCAGGGAGATGTACCCCTTCCTTGATATGTCTGTGTATCGCATGCCCCAACTGTAGGTATCGATACTGCTCTGTTTCTGTTAGTTGAAACTCCTTTTGCAGTGTAGCGAATGGGAACAGGGCCTGTCCCCACCATACATCTACCAAACGCATAATATCAATCATTTTCCACTTACCAAACCCTTGTAACCTACCTACTTCTTTGAGCATATCACTATCCCACAGGGGGGTCTGCTCCGTCAACTTATTATCCCACCCAAGATATCTAGTGGCTTTTGCCCACACGCTGATCACTGTATGTGTATGTGGTGGCATATGTTTGTTTACAGCACGGGAGTATAACGCCCTCATGTACCCTCTTGCACCCATCGCCCAATGGTCCACTCGATATGCTGGGTCGTTTCTGTCCATGAACACCCAGTCATTCATGACCATCAACTGTGAGGCCCAATAGTATTTTCGGACGTCTGGTATGGCCAGACCACCATCATATACGCCTCTCTGTAGCTTAGCTAATGCAATCCTTGCCCCCCGCCATCCCATAGTAATGTTCGTAGTTCACTCTCCACTTCCTTGAAGAATTTATCTGGGACTGGACACGGCGTATTCTGTAGAATATATAATAGTCTGGGAAGGGACATCATCTTAAAAAGAACCGCTTTTCCCATAAGGGAGATCGGCAGGGTCCTCCAGTGGGCCACGTCACGTTTTAACCTGTCTAGTTGCAGTTATAGGTTCTTTGCGAGGAAGTCAGTATCTGTCTTTGTAATTTGTATGCCCAAATATTTAAAGTTATCCTGAACCTGCAGTTGGGTTCCTGCCCCTAATAGTGGCGGGGGACCATCTGACAGCATACACAACAAGGATTTGTCCCAATTAATTTGGTATCCCGAGTAACTACCGAATAATTTAAAGATCTGTAGGAGCTGGCTCACCGTGAATCTTGGCCGTGTCGCGTACAGGAGGACATCATCGGCGTAGAGCAAAATGTTCTCTTCCCATTGGTCCCCCCATAAATACCGGATGTCACAGGATCCCCTCTCACCCAGGCTGCCAAAGGCTCCAGCGCTAGTGCGAATAATATCGGGGACAAAGGGCACCCTTGTCTGGTGCCCTTGTAGAGGGCAAAAGAACGAGACACCGAACCGTTCACTCTGACCCTGGCCAAGGGGGCTGTGTATAACAACTTAACCCAAGATTGGAAATGGGGGACAAACCCGAATCGCTTCAGAACTTCAAATAGATAGTTCCATTCTATGCTATCGAATGCCATACGGGCGTCAAGGGATAGCAGTGCTGCTTCTTCCTCGAGTTTCGTTTTCACTAGATGCATCACCCCATATAAACGTCTAGGATTGAGCCTGGTGCTCCTGCGGGGCCACGAGCCACAGTTATTGGCTGGCTTGCCCGGCTTCGGAATCCCAACGATTGTTGCCATCCGCTGGTCTGCCGGCAGCCGCCCCTGTGTTCTCGCTTCATTAAACATCTCCCGGAGGTACGGGGCCACTACACTCGCTGTACATTTAAAAAGCTCCACCAGCAGCCCGTTTGGCCCGGGTGCCTTCCCTGCCTGCAGATCTTGTATCGCCCCGATTATTTCCTCTGTGGTAATGCCCTTGTCTATTTGTTCTTTGTCTTCAGCGGACAGTTCCAGTAGCCGCATCTCGGCCAACAATTCACTGCAATCCACTGCTGTCCTTTCAGGTTGGGACGCATATATTTTTTCATAATAATCTGCGAACACTCGCGCCACTTCCTCCCTGGTGTTGTACATCTGTCCGTTCTCGTCACGCACTTCGGCCACCCAGCTCCTATCTCTATCCCTCTTTTCGAGCCAGGCATTTTGTTTGCCTTATCTCCCAGGTCGTACACTCGTCGTTGCGTGGCTAGAGCTGCCGCCCTTGCCGCATTATTTGCTAGATCCTGCAATTCTTGCAGTTTGAGATCTAGACGGTGTGCTAGATCTTGATCTTGTCGCCCTCCCTCTAGATAGGTTGCCTCTACCTTGGTCACCTCCGTCTATAATGCATCCCACTGGAGTTTCTTCTCTTTATTACTGGCCCCAATACACGCTTGTACATATCCCCTCATCACCGGCTTGAACGCTTCCCACAGTGTGCAGGCCCTCGTCACTGTCCCTTCGTTTTCCTGGAAGTAAAGTTGGGCACGCTCCCTAACCTTCTGCGCATTGTCTTTATTTTTGAAGACCCATGCGTTCAATCTGGGCGGTAGAGTGAATGTCCGAGTAGGACCCCTCACTACTACTTCTATGGGGGAATGATCCGATATACCACGGGGGCCAATTCTGGCGCCAGTGAACCACTGTTCGCTCTCACTGTGCGTAAATATGTGGTCAAGACGGGAGTAACTACGATGTGCTGCAGAATAGAAGGTATACTGGCACAACTCAGGGTTATGAATCTGCCTAAGGTCCGTCAGTCCCAGAGCTTCTGTAAATGCTCGAAGTGGTTCAACCCCCCTCTCTCCAGTGGCGGATGTTGCTCTATCTACCTCTGGGTCCAAGGTGGAGTTCATGTCACCACCCAGCACCAGCAACCCGGCCAGGAGATCGACCAATAGGGTCCCCAGTGCCACGTGCGCATCTGACCGCAGCGCCGGAGTGATGTAGCTTGACACAATATTAATTGTATGCCCCTCCCATTTCCCCGTGAGGGCCACTGATCGTCCTAGGGGGTCAAGCCAAATCTTGTCTATTACTAATGGGAGACTCGCCTTTACCAATATTCCCACTCCCCTGGATCCGGTCATATAGCCTGCGTGCGCAACCAATTTGAATCCATATCTATCTAATGCCCAGTACTTGTGACCTTTCAGATGAGTTTCCTGATGCAACACTATGCTTGGGGAGTGACGATGTAGGTATTGTAATACTATTTTACGCTTAATGCGGCACCCCAGGCCATTGACATTTCACGAGAGGATTTTTAAATCGGTTTTCCCATGAAGCTCACCCGGATGTTTGCTACGAGAGGTGTTACCTCTGCCCTGTATTGTCATTGTCCCTTCTGCTGCCATTCCTATGGTGTTGTCCCCAACCCCTTCCCGTCTGTGGCTGCACCCGTGTACACTGCCATTAAAGATGCATATGACTAACAATATCCCAATTAGAAAGAACAAAACTAAACAGTTCCCCAGTAAAACTAACCCCCCTCCCTGCTACCCTGCTGGCGGGCATAACAAGTCCCACCTCCCCAACTCGCAGAGTGCCTGTCGTCCCAAATGAAACACCTAAAGTGGGGTAGGTTGGCGCTACCTCATGTTAGCTCCCCCCCCCCCTGGGCATCCCCTCCACCTGCCACCCAGCAGATGTCCATTGTGTTCACTTTACAGCATTACTATTCAGAAGACTGCGCCAAATGTCTTTTCGTCAAAGTAGTCGAGGAAACCCCCCCAACCTCCACCCCCCCATCCACCACATACGACCTGGACCTCATTGTTCTTGGCGCAGTTCAACGCTAGTGTTCCCCATTCCAGACCCTTTGTCAGTCCCGCTTCTGGCCGACGCTTCTGGCCTGCTTAGTCGTTGTTGTCCATCGCTGTCTTATGCTGCTCTCGCCTCCTCCCTCGCTGAGAGCTAGACTCCACCGTGCGCCACCCTTCCAGCCATTCCCATGCATATTCCGGAGAGCTGAAGTACCATGTTTTCCCTTCGGCCTCCACTCTCAATTTTGCCGAGAACATCATGGAGTATCTCAGTTCTTTGGCTCGGAGTTCTCTTTTAACTGATTCAAATGCCCGCCGTTGTCGTTGGACATTTAGGGTGAAGTCTGGAAAGAAACAGATCACAGCGTTTTCGTGCTGCAGGTCTCCATGTTGATGAGCTGCCTGTAGGATTGCATCCCTATCACGGAAGTTAAGGATTTTGGCAATGATTATTCTTGGCGGGGCTCCCGGTTTGGGCTTTGGGATTGGCGCCCTATGGGCACATTCGATCGGAAAATGGTTGGAGATACGCTTCGGTTTCAGGTGATTTAGGATTAAATCCTCCAGGAAGAGGTCGACGCTAGGGCCCTCCATACCGTCTGGCACTCCTACCACCCTTATATTGTTTCTTCGTGCCCTCCCTTCTTGATCCTCCAGCTTAGCTGCCATGGCGTCTTGCTGCTTCTCTAGGGCCTGGACCAGCGTCTCCAAACATTTTGTGGTGTTTTGCAACTGCGACACATCCTGTTCCGTGACCGCCACTTTCTCGGACATTTTACGAAGGTCCGCCCTGAGGATATTCACGTCCACCATCACTGCATCTATCTTAGGGTCTAGCGTGCCCTTAAGGTCCACTATGGCAGCCATAATTGCACTCAATGACGGTTCGGCTTGTTCATCTGTGGGGTTCCCTTGGGGCATTGCAGCCTGGACTGGCACTGCGTATTTGTCCATTTTGCTTGTCTGCACCCCTGCTTGCCCTTTGGGTTTCATTTGGTGTCCTGTATTTGTTTTGTGTCCCTACTATGGTACTGGAACGTTTGGTGCCAATCAACCCACTTGCCTTCCGTCGTGCAGCCCACTGCCTGAACTCCCAGCTGTCTGTCACGTCTTCTGGTGCGTTCCCGCAATTCCCGGTCCAGTCGTGGATCCGGCAGTCAGCTGCCTCCCTTTGTTGCGGCGTGTCGTGATCCAACGGTCGGAACTATGCCGCCGGGGGCAGCTCTGCAGAAGAGGACCCACTTGTATGAGTCTCCGTCGCCTGCTGGACCCGTATGGGATCTCCTCTGCGATGGGGCCCCGGCACCGCAGCTTTCTTGGGCACCTATCTGCCAGTCTCCGCAGTATCAGGTATGCCCTTTGGCCTTCACGGAGCTGTTCCCATTAACTTTGAGCTCTCTTTTACTGCGGTTCGCTCTTCTCCGCCTCCCGGTGTCTGGCGCCCCCGCTCCGCAGACGGTCCACCTCCCGGAATGAACGCTGCCAAAGCGCCCCCTTGGGAAGATCAGAAGACAGAGTCCACACGTCTATTGAATGATCTTGCGCTCAGAGGCCGTCACTGCTTGCCTCCTGCCCACCACCTCTCACAGCGGGGCCCACACGGCGCCCAGTGTTGGTTCAGTCCTCGCTCTTTCACCTGAGTGCTAACACCACGTTGGCTGGCTCTGTCCTGGCTCGGGGAGGCCACTTTTCGGTTGATCACGGTTGGCCTGAGGTACGGTTGCACCACGAGGCGGGCGCGTCAGGCGAGGCATCAGGCCCCGTCGCGTCCGCAGTGCTAAGGCACCCCCCACCGGGATCCTCCTCTATTGCGTCGCCACTCCGCTCCAGTGGATTCTGCCAGGGATTATTGGGCCGGAGGCCCGCTCCGCTCTCAGCCGCCCACGGTGAGACAGCCAGGGGACGCGACAGGCTCCCGCCCGCTGATATCAGGCCCGGGCTCCTCCCGCTTCTCTCCTCGGTACCTCTGCAGTCGACTTTGTTGGTCCGCTGGGGCGGCTACACAATTTCCTTCAGCTGCGGCTGCGGTCTCTGTATTTTACTGCGCCTTAGTCCACTCACGCACTCCGGGCCATTTCCACCCCTCCGGACGTGCGTAGCTTTCCTCAGGGCCGCAGTCCATCACCCCGGCTGGAGGCACGCTATTTAGTTAGTCTACGGGCCGCTATCTCCTGCCCTGGATGTTCCGGTGCACTGTCTGGGCATTTATGATGCTGTATTGTACGGCTGGCTGGACGGATTTACAGGTTTCAGGGTCCCGGTCAATGGAGCTCTGCTAAAACCCCGCCATTGCCTTCGGTGCCGAAACCAAGCCCCTTGTCTGTGCATAGTTGAAGCTTGTTTCAGAACAGTAAGACAAGCCCAGTGAGAGTAGTTGTGTTTCAGCTTTGTTCAAATTGATTTGTGCTAAGTTGATTATTGTTTTAGCATCTGTAGTACTTGGAGTTACTTGCGTCTCCACCTGACGTTTGCTGACTTCTTGCTTGCTTCTCTATTTAGATATAGAAGAGTCGGCATTGACTCTGCCTAAAATAGTATTTCTCTCTCATCACATACTATTTGCCGATTAGATGCACCATTCTGCTTCCTATGAGTGCCTGCACTGCAACACACCATGGAATATCTTGCATATAAAAAGTGCATCCAACTTGATTTTTTGTCACTTTCAATTCCTTATCTCATACGCGCTTTGTACACAGATTTCCATGTTTACCGCATCAGGCAGTAAAAACAAAACTATCAACACTACAGTCGCCATCACCAATACCACTAGCACAGCGATCACCACTATTAATACCACTACCAACATCATTACCAATCCAGTGTCACCACTACCAGTATATCACCACCTATAATACACTAATCATAGACCACTGCCACTACCGTCACCAATACCATACTAACACCCCCACATCACCACCGATACCACTGCCACCATTAACACCACGACTACTGTAAAGTGTGGCAAAGCTAATCTGCCTTTAATGTGCTATTGATTGAAACATCATTTCTATTCGCCTGGCTTCGTGTGTGGAAACATTAAAAACATGCATATTTGCTTGCCATTCTTGTTTCCAAATGTATACCAGTAGAGTAGCTGAGACGCCTAGGGGACAGTTGCATACTCTTTTATTAATGGAATACGTTGTTTGCGATAAAATGCTGTGTTTTTAATGTTTTTAGCTATTATGAATGGACCGAGTATATTTATCATGCTCTGTGAATTGTATATGTTTAATTGTATTGTTTTATTTTGTGCTTTTATGATCTTTTTAAGATCGAATAAAGACATATATTGATTGGTATGCCATATTTTCAGTTTCATTGGAAAGTTAAAACTACAGGGGCATATCTACAAGGCCAAGCGTTAAAATTATCGCCGCTTTAGCGTCCGTTTTCGGGCGAAAAGCGGCGATAATTTTATTGCCCTATCAGCATGGACACGCTAACGCGTGAATCCATGCCTTAGCGCCCATTTTCTTTGCGCCTCGCCTCGCATCGCTAATGAGATGCGAGGTAGGCGTTCCCGACTGAAATGCAGCGAAAATGATCGCTAACACAGCTTCTCCCTATCAACAAGGGAATCGATAACCCGCCTAGCGACATGAAAGTAGCGCTAACCGGGTTTATCGCCAGTTCCTAACACCTGCTAAATTCCAGACTTACCTATATGTATCATGGGAGGTGGATTGTAAAGCTAAGTCCACATCTCCCTATCAACAATGATTTCCCTATCGCTGTTCTTTATCGCTGGAAATCAAGCGATATTCCCGCTTATCGCCGATATTCCTATCGCCTCGGCGATGCGCGTTGTTAATAGCGCGCTAACCGGGCGATAGAATCCGGCGATAGACGGCGATAGCAATGTTCACGCTAAACGCAGCCAGCGATAATTATCGCTGACGCTTGTAGATATGCCCCACAGTTTCTTCAAGTTGCTCTTCGCACAGAAAAGTTTCAAACAAATCTTCATATCCAGATCACAGTTTAAAAGTAGTGCAGTTGTATTTGCGCCCTGATACTGCGTAGCTTGTAGTTGGTTCCATTTACCAGCAGATATCGATGCGCAATATTAACACAATAATCCCAGTCTGTAAATTAATGGAATTAAAGGTTTGCGTCTATGACTCTGCCTGGCTGCTATAATTTTCATTCCAATGTTTGTACCAAGAGACATATGAGATGTGAAGTGCACCCTTACAGTGGTTAATACTATTAGTAATTTATTCTTCTATCGTGAATTTGTTCTTAACCTAGGGCATCACCTTTGCAGCCCAGGTGTGTGACAGGGTGCCAGAGTTTCTCGCTGGTTCCCCTTCTTTCCCTTTCAGCACGTAGCTGCTGCTGATTGCAACCCGCTCTCAACAGACTGGACAGTGACAATGTAATGTTAAGTATTTTGCTTTCAGACGCTCATCTGCTGTTGTCCTTCGAGTGTAGAGGCTTTGCAACACTGCTTTAAAGCCTTGATATTGCCTACCTCTAAATGAAACTACAAACAAGTTTCTTAGGCAAGTTAACAGAAGCTTTCCAAAGTCTGGCTGGCAACAAATATGAAGAATTATCCAGCAACTGTGATGTATAATACTCGGTCAGACGTAATTTGAAACTTAAAGCAACAGCTGTTGGAATAACTTTTACAAGTAGGGAAGAAATTCACCGAAGTGGCCTTCCTATCCCTTAAAAAATATTTGTGGAACAGGCCGTAATCAAAAATTAATTTACCGACACGCTGTTAACTTTGTTCACTGACTCGTGCACTTCAAAGGCTTTTGATGCACTTCCTGTTTTCTCAGGATCAAGTGTTCTCGAAGTGTTCCTTTCACATGGCACTTTTATTTAAAATTTAAAATAAGGATCGTGTTTTTTCTGAATATCCGCTACATATCTCTGTCTGAGGAGTAAATTGTGTCTGCTCCTCACAAAATAACCAACAGAGGTCATGTCAAAATGTAGGCCCATTAAAAGTTTCTCAATGTTGTGTCGGAATATTGAGTTTGTCCTTAACGCAGTGAATCCGAGTGGTGTGGTAATTCATAGTGAATCAGTGCAGAGTGTGAGCACACACGTGTGACGGGCATTTCATGAGTACATAGTACATCCTATGTTAAGGTTTGTACATACCTACACACATATAAGACATATTTCAGATTTAGCTCCCCTTGCATAAGAGCTAGGTTGCAGATGCTGTATATTTCTCTCACAAACAAATCAACACTGTTACAGTTTCCATCAGCAACCGCCTAATTTTCTTTAATGGAATATGCCACAGGAGGGCATTAGCTACCTGAGGGGAAACTATTAGCTCTCGAGCATATAATTCCACATAAAAGCACTTACAAATTGCATTAATCTCACTCATCTCACACGCTATTGTCTTTCTGTTATCCCTAATTGCAGCAATCTTTTTTACACCTCCGTCACTGCTTGGCCAATTTGCTGCCTGCAGATTTCTGCCAAACACTGAAGACAGTAATCTGACGCTGCCTTATCATCTACTTTATCGGTTTTTTTCATTTTTGTGTGACTTTAAATGCACTGGGCGCGTGCTGTGCCGCTCAGGGGTCGGTCTTAGTCTGTGAGTGCTCTGTATGGGCAACAGCCCCTCACTATTCTCACTGATGTGAAAGATAATGCCTTCGCCACGCAGAGCAATGCTTTCAATGCATCTTAAACGATAAACACATCTGGGAGACCTTCTGGTCCATTTTTATGTGTGGAAAGACGATTCAGGTTAATTTCTTTTCTGAGGGTTCTCAGACAGCTCGATTTTCTTCAAGATTCGTCTTCATAAAGCACGTCAGGCGCGCAACGCCCATTGGGCTGAAAGGGCTTCACCCCCCTGCCCCTCCACCCCCCGTCGTGTGGCTCAGCCCCGGCTGAGACAGCTTCCCGGGTACACACACAGCAGCAGCAGAGTACTTCACAGGTCTTTAAAAGACCATTTACTTGCTAACGAGGCTTTGTTGTTTTTTCACCCCTTCTTGAGCCCCTGCATCTCCACTCTGACTATCGCTGGAAGAATTAGCCCCCACCGAAATTTTTAGTAGCCTCCCCCCGAAATGTGGCTCTAGTTGCACCTCTGAGGAGAGGTGTGGTGCAGCGGCCAGGGCAGCTGACTTCGGAGCACAGGGCTCACGGTTCGATCCCCGGCTGCGGCAGCACAGCTCAGCACCATGTGACTCTGGGCAATAGCTCACTTAATTTCCATGACAGCCCCCAGCGCCTTGAGACCCCTAAGGGTGAGTAGTTCATGCTTTACAAATACAGATTTATTTATTATTATTATTACTCTGAAGCACGTGATACTGTTCATACCCTGTTGACAGGCACAGCACAGTCTCAACTGCTGGAGAATAGTTTTACATCATGTAGTTACAAACATACCAGTGCAGGCCATTACTAAGCGCTGGTCATTGTTAACTAGTTTCATTTTGGCATGTACATTAAAGGTAAATAATGGTCTTACTAGTAGGGCAGGATGTATGCCATTCCACCAGTTCAGTGCAGGGATGCACCCTGCTGCCCTTGTGGAGAACAGCCACTATATTTGAAGATCTCAGCAGCGGCTCCATAGAAGAAACTGAAACTTTGCTGAGCAGCTGACATGTTTCACGAGGCTTCTTAACACATTTAGGGCCATATTACGATGTCGGTCGGAGTTGCCTCAGACCAACACCGTCTCGGTCTCGGGACCGACCGGCCACCGGTCGGCAGCTCCGACTGCCTGATTACAATGCGACCGAACACTGTTCAGTCGGATACTCACATTTCGCTATGGGAGCTTGTGTTACTGTCATAAACCAGCTGTAATACAGGTTCCAATAAAGAAAAGGTGGTGCATGTAAAACCCTGCACCATGTGGCAGGCACCTCATGGTGCCTGCCACACAGTGAATGGATTTACAGCACTCCCCTCGGCCAATAACCTTAGGCCATGGAGGCAAAGGGGCCCTTCTAAGGTCCCCCAAAGTCACTTTCTGACAGCCTTTCCATGTCGGAAAGGCCGGAACGGAAAGGCTGTGGGAAACTGACATCGTAATCCCGACGGCGGAAACGCCGTCCATAGGGGATTATGGTGCAGTTCCAATCGGCCAGAAGACTCCGAGAGCCAGTTGGAACTGCATTGGAATGACCGGCCGGTTCACGCTCCGACTGCCATCATCGTAATTCGGCAGTCGGACCGCAAACTGAACGTGTTGGTTGGAAAGCCTCCGACCGCGGTCGGAAAGCTTCTGACGGACATCATAATCGGACCCTTATTTTTCTTCAAAAACAAACATCCAAGATGAGAGTTTGTTATTGGATAAAAAAAAAAAAACTTTCACCCGACACGTAAGGGATTTCTCCTCGCATGAGAGGGTTATTTATTTGCTTTCCTGATGGTCCAGAACAAGTAAACAGGTAAAATTATGCAATGAATGCACCCGAACGTCTGAAATACTGAGGTGTAGGTTCTGTGTCTTTAAACCATATTGTGGTCTATGCTGAGAATATTATATATATAGGGGCCTATTCACAAACTGCATTTTGTGGGACATTTTGTTTTAGTACAAAAGTACTACAATCGTACTACTGCAAAGTGCTATTCACAAACAGATGTGCAGAGGTTGTGCCTCAACTGTGCCTTTCTTTTTATGTGTGAAGGTTTCCACGCCAACTATGGAGTCTACTTGCACATGTAAGTATATGTTTTTGTCATAAACGTAGGAGGAGCAGAGGGGAGTGGCTAGAAAATGGGGAATACTTACTACTAAATTGGACGGGTTAAGGGAGGATTAAGGAGGGGTTAAAGGAGAGTTAGGGAGTGGTTCACCAAGGGACATGTATCCACCCACAAAGACAGTATGCCCATTACTATTGACAAACTTAACTTTTAAAACTACTATAGCCAAAAAAGATCCAATTAGGTTCACTGACACAATATCGACCCCCATAACATTGACCTACACAAATATCGAGAAACTAATATAGCATGCAGAAATATCGACTAACTATACCTACCATTAAAAACACAAAAATATCGAAAAAAAATATTGTTTAGAAAAAATCGATACCAAAAATATTGAGTACAAAAATATCATAAACAAAAATATTGCTAAAATTAAATAAACATATAAATTAACAAAAATATTGACATCCACAATATCGAGAACATAAACATCGCTTAAATATAATTCATTTTAGCCAAAACATTAAATACACCCATTTAAAAATATATATAAGCAAATTAATAAATACCACAATTAAAATAATACATTTCAAACAAAAATATATATATATAAATAAATATATATTAACAATTATAAAATATATATAATTCACAAATAACGAAACAACACTAATATTTAAATAAATAATCAAAACAAAATATAACAAATAACATTTATCACAATTAAAAATTTCCAAACATTTATTAAAAATATTTAATTATAATAAGACATATAAAAACAAATATATTGTCACATAAATATACTACTAGACAAAATATACCCTTAAATAAGTATATACAACATTTATCAAATTAACATATAACTGCCAAAATAATTAAACAGACACGATAACAAGCAATAAAATAAAAGCATAAACAACAAAAACCAATAGAAAGCTTCAACTAATTAAAACAACACTTCGGGGTCGATTAGGATGGCGGTCGGAAAACGATTCTGACCGCCATTTTTTTTTAAAAACAAACTTTATTGGCATTTATTACCAATTTGGTTCAGTATGCACTGTAATACAAACATATTCTGGCCGTAATTATTGGCAGTGTATCCCCTGGTATATTCCGCATTCCCTTCCATCTGGGGTCCAATATGTCCGCAACTGCTCTCGTTGCCCGGGTAGAGAATGTTGCGTTAGCCTCATGTTCCCCCCCTCCCATCCTCACCCGAACCAAACAGTTAACTAGGTCCCCCCTCCCCCACCCACACTGCTGTCTTCATTGTGCCTCTATAGCTCGGAAAGATACTTCCCCATGCTAGATCGTGTGTGAAAGTCCACCGCGGGTGTCTCCTGGTCGGTGGCCTCCCTCCCCTGAGAGAATATTACATGTCCATCCCTGTCCGGGATCCCCTGTGTTCCCTCGCCCTGCCTCTGCCACTAGGGAAGCTCCTGTTGTGGCGGCCTCTCAGGGGTAGAAGTGTTGGACGCCCGCCCATCTCGCTGCATGTCGTTCATCAGCGCTTCCCAAGCACTGGCTCTCTTCTCCTTGCCTATCCCTTGCTTCGCATTCCTCAAAAGGACCCTGCCCTCACATCCCGCCCATTTTACTAGCGCCCGCTTCCACCCCTGTACACTGGGGCCCCTCGGGTCTTTCCAGTTACGAGTAATTTCCCGCTTTGCTAGGACAAAGGCGAGGTCCTGGAACCTGTCCGTGGTTCTGGTTTTGGCAGTGTGTGGGAACAAACCCAGCAATACATGTGTTGGTGTGCATGGGATTACCCTCTCCGTGATCCTAGCCGTCTCCGGCGTCACTTCTTGCCAGTAATGTGTTAATGAAGTACAGCTCCACATCATGTGGATGTATGTCGCTCCCACCGTAGTACATCTCGGGTATCGGGCGTCCTCCCTTGCAAAATTTCTATTAATACGCTCTGGGGTCAGATAAGCCCGGTGGAACGTATTAAAGCTAATCAGGTTAAAGCGGGCATTTCTGGAGACCTTAGCCGCTCGTTCGAGTATTTTCTCCCAATCCTTGTCCGCTAGCGGACTGGCGATGTCACCCTCCCATTGGTTTTTCAACCTGTCTAGCGGTAATATGGTATCTCGTCCTATGGCCCTACAAAGACATGCGACCGCCTTGATGGTTCCCCCAGCCAGGCTTATATAGTCACAGGTGGCCTGTCGCTCCGGTTCAGTCGTACCTATCCCCCAATGTCTTCAGTTGAATGCGACTAAGACAGAGTTATTGTTGATGGGGAGGGACAGAAGCCTCTGGAGTGAGCAATGGTGGCCCAACTTACTTGGTAGCTCTCCCACACCTAAGTTGGTGGTAAAAAATTTGGGGGTATGGATGGACGATACCCTTAGTTTTCAAGAACATACCAAAAGAGTTGCAGGTACCTGTTTTGGCCTCCTCCGGGGACTTAGGCCCTTGTTGAAATTCTTTGATTCATCCACTCGCCAAGTGATTGTTCAATCAGCCATTTTATCCAGATTGGACTATGCTAATTCGCTCCTTTTGGGAGCTAATCAGGCTGAGATACTGCGATTGCAGCGCGTTCAAACGCTGCCGCCAGAGCCTTGGTGGGGCTCCCACGTAACTGTCCTTCCAGTGGGGCCATCAGGAGGTTACATTGGCTTCCAGTGGCCAAAAGGATCCAATTTAAGGCTCTCTGCCTTTCTTTTAAGGTCTTGAAGCTCGCCTCGCCCAGTCTCCTGACTAATTTGCTAACCTTGTATGTCCCCACTCGCCAGCTGCGTTCTCTGGGACAGCATTTGGTAACTGTCCCCCATGTGAAGCGCCTTCGGGTGGGAGGTCGGTCCTTCCGCTATTTAGCTGCTAAGTTGTGGAACTCCCTGCCCCCTCAGATTCGCAGCTTGGATCGCATGGTGGACTTCAGGAAAGCAATCAAAACGTTTCTCTTTCCTTCTGTCTAGTCCTTCTTGGTTCTGTCTGTTCCCTTTGCCTACTTGTTGTGTTCCTGGCCTTGTTCCTTCTGACGCTGGTAGCGCCGGGACGCCTCTTTGCTGGGGCAGCTGTGCGCTTTATAAACTCGGATAACATAACATAACATAACATAACATAGTCCCCGTAACTGCTCCATAGAGTAGGAAGTGCCCCTGAGGAATACCCCACTCAGTACCAAAGTCCTCAAAGAAGAGCAGCTCCCCATCCCGTAAAAGATCTCCCACCTTTGTAGCCCCCGCCTGCACTCAATCATCTATACCCCGCCAATGTCCCCCATGGGGTAGAGCACCCAGTATCGTCATCGCCATTTCTGGCGAGTAGGGGCGTTTCGTCCTGGTTTTCTGTCGGCACTGACTCCAACATCGTCTGATCACACTATGCTCGTTACTACTAGCCTGACGGGGTCGGGCCGTTCCTAATAGTGTGCGGAACACCTCCAACCTGTCCGGAGTGAAGGGTGGCACTCCCCTGTCCTGGTCAAAGCTTCCCGCCACCCACTGCGTAAGCCTCTGCAGTTGTCCCGCCATATAGTACATCTCCATATCCGGCAGTGCTAGGCCTCCCTCTGATCGGGGTCGTTTTAGCAGTCTCAGGGCTACTCGCCTCCGGCCCACCCCCCATATGAACGCCGACAGGCAGGAATCCAGTTCCCAGAACCAGGCCGCCGAGATCCATACTGGTAGTGTGGTGAAGAAGTACAGCAGCCGAGGGAGAGCCACCATTTTAAGGAGGGAGACACGGCCCATCATGGACAGAGGAAGCTTTCCCCAAAAGGTCATGCTATCCCTAAGGGAACGCCGCGCCCGTTCTATATTCCCCTCTTTTACATCTGCCAAGTCGTGGAAAATGCACACTCCCAGATAGCGGAAGCAGCGGGGCTCCCATCTCAGGTCACCAAGGCGCCCAGGAGGCGGCATGTCCGCCATCAGTGGGAACAAACTAGACTTCTGCCAGTTCACTCTAAGGCCCGAGAGGGCCCCGAACTCGTCTATCATCCTCCGCGACCCCGGCAGATCCTCCCCCGCCCGCTGTAGGAACAGGAGGAGGTCATCAGCGTACAATGCTATATTATGACTCTGTTCCCCCAACTGCAGTCCACAGTAATCCCTGTCTGATCGCGCCACACATGCTTGTGGCTCCATAGCTAGGGTGAACAGCAGGGGGGGAGAGAGGACACCCCTGGCGCGTACCCCTCTCCACCCGTTACTGCCCCGATATCGTGCGTCCCGTGCAGACCCTCGCCGTTGGTTCAGCATACAACAACTGCACCCAGCGTAGGAACCCTGGTCCGAGGCCCATCTTGTTCAGAACAGCGTACAAGAACCCCCACTCAAGGCTATCAAAGGCCTTTTCTATGTCAATGGTAAACACTGCTCCTGCCTGATTGTCCCGTGCTCCAAGCTCAAGGACCGATATCAGGCGGCGAATATTCAAGGTCGTATTCCTGCGGGGAATAAATCCTGCCTGATCCCGATGCACCAGGGAGGTCATATGCGGTAGTAACCGCATTGCCAGTATCTTACTGAGAATCTTAAAATCGAGATTCAGCATCGACAAGGGCCGATACGCTGCACACTCCCGGGAGGCCTGTCGGGCTTCAGCAGTGGAATCACCACCGCCTCTCTAGTGGTGTCCGGCAGGTGCCCCCTCTTCTCCGCCTCCGCATACATCTCCACAAGTTTGGGGGTCAGTTCATCTATGTATGCCGCATAGAATTCTTTGGGGAGCCCGTCTGTGCCCGGGGTCTTCCCTCTGGCCAGCGCCTTAATGGCCACCCTCACTTCGTGCTCCGTGATCGCCGCCCCCAGCTGGTCTGCATCCTCCTCCTCCAGGGTAGGCAGAGGATGGTCCGCTAAATAGCCCTCTATTTCCCCTTCACCTCTTGGCCCCGAGCTCTTGTAGAGCTGTTCATAATAGCCTCGGAACCTATCATTGATGGCATTTTGTTGAAATAGGGAGTGCCCCTCAGAGTCCGTGAGCTCTATAACTGTATTACCCCTATGGGTTGGGCTAGCCAGCCACGCCAGAAGTCTACCAGCCCTGTCCCGCTCTGCGTGTGTCCTGTCCATGTAGGTCTTATAATCAAAAAACCTCAACCTTTCCTCCTGTACTGCCACTTCTTCCTTCTTCTCAAGCAACTCTTGGCGGAGTTCTGGATGGTTCGGGCAGCGAAGTTCCACCTTGCGCAATGCTCGATCAGCTCGTTCTACGTCTGCTAGTAGTGTGCGCCTCACCCCAATAGAGAGCGCCATGCATCGTCCCCTGATGACAGCCTCGAAGGCCTCCCATTCTGTCACCCTAGAGTCCGTGCTCTGAGCATTATCAGCAAAATATGCAACAATGTTGGCCCGGATCGCCTGTAGGAACACCTGGTCTTCTAGTGCCTCAGGTTTGAGGCGCCATGTGGGGATGGGCTGCTGCTGGGACCCCCAGTGTAATCTGGTGAGTATCGGGTTGTGGTCCGACACTGTGCGAGTGAGGTATTCTGTCCCGTGTAACTGGGCATGTATATCCGGGGAGCACAGGAAGGTGTCTAGTCTGACATGTAAGTCATGTACGTGTGAGAGGTGGGAGTATTCCCTGTCCAGTGGGTGTGTACGTCTCCACGTGTCCACCAGCCCCCAATGAGATTGCCAGTCCCTAAATGTCCTGGCTAGCCTGTGGGCTGGGGCATCCCGGAGTGGTGGGTGTGATCGGTCAAGGGTCGGACCAGCTATACAATTAAAACCCCCCCCCACAATAATCGACCCTGTCAGGTACGGTGCCAGAGTCCCAGACAGGTGCTCCAGAAAGAGTCCCTGGTCGACATTCAGGCCGTAAATATTTATGAGCGCAATATCCTTCCCGTCTAGTCTCCCTGTGACCACTACGTTCCTCCCCTCTGGGTCTACCTTGTGACCAGTATGTTGAAAGGGGACCCCTGCTCTGATCCAAATGAGGACCCCTCTGGCAAACGCTGAATACGCAGTATAGTATGCTTGCCCTCTCCAACTGCGCTGTAAGGCCGCCCCCTCCGAAGCTAGTGTATGCGTTTCCTGCAGCATCGCAATATGAATCCCTCGCCTGTTCAGGTGGGAGAAAATTTTGTAGCGTTTGTGCATAGAGTGCATCCCTTGGACGTTCCAAGAGAGGAAGTTATATATCGGCTGTGTCAACATCTCGGAGTAGCTTCTCTATGTCTGTCGGGCCCCCGCGCCCTGGCGTGGCGTTCAATGCAAAGCAATGGATGAAGTAACCTACGCATTGTAACTCGTGCCCCTTTGAGCTTATAGACAGCAGTGTCCCCAACTTAAAACAACTAAACTTCCCCAACTCCCCTCCCCAGGACAAGTGAGAACATCTCCCCCATCCAAACTGCCCTCTGGCATGGAAACAGTCAAATTCTCAACGTTCAGGTGGTGGCAAGGCAACAGCCCGACTGGAGGGAAACCCACTCCTCCGCCCCCTCCGGATCCCCCCCATCACACAGGTCGTTTTCGTGTCGCCCCTCCTGTTTCACGGTTCTCAGAACAGCCGCGAGCTATGATCCCCCACCCCGCAGCTGAAAAGTCCAGCGCATACTTGCGTGCCATGGATAAGTCATATCAAGTCGTCCGCCATTCTAGGGGTCACTTCTGGCAGAACCTGACTCGCATCCCCCACTGTGTTCGAGCTGGAGTCAGAATCCGAGTCTCTCTGATCCTCTCCCGAAAGAGAGGGGTTGCCCTGTGGGCTTGTTCCACTCAGGGAGGCTATTGCTGCCACTGCACTCTCCCTGTCTCGGCGGGCCTCCTCCATCATCGGGTGGCCCTTGAATGTCCCCCCCTCCCAGGGGACCGTGCGTGGTCTCTCTCGGGCTGGTCTCCGCCGCTACGCCTCCGATCTCGCTGTCCCTGCTCCTCTATCCAGTCCCATACATCCTGAGGGGTAGTAAAGAACTTGGTCTCTTCTGCATGCACTATCCACAGTCTAGCAGGGAACACCATGGAGTACGACACCCCCATTTGTCGCAGTTTCCTTTTTGCCGTGATGAAGGAGGCTCGCTGCTTCTGTACTTCCCTAGAAAAGTCCGGGAAGATCCAGACCGTACTATTCTCTATTTTAAGTTGCCCCTTGAGGCGCGCTCGGCTCAGCACGTGGTCTCTGTCTTTGTAGAACAGCAGGCGAGCCACCACAGGCCTCAGCGGCCTCCCAGGAGGGGGCGCCCGGGCTGGAACCCTGTGAGCCCGCTCCAGCGCAAAAAATGGCGACAGGCCCTCCTCCACTACCTCAGTGCATAGCCAGTTCTCAAGGTAGGCCACCATATCGTTCCCCTCAACTTTTTCTGGCAGCCCAATGACGCGTATGTTATTTCGCTGTGCCCTGTTTTCCGCGTCCTCGGCTCGCTGCTCCAACACCAGGACCCTTTTTTCAAGATCCGTGATTTTGCGTGCGGACGTGGACACTTGAAGTTTCAGGCCACCGACCTCCCCCTCCACCGTCGTGACCCGGTCCACCAATTTCCTGTGGTCTGCCTGCAGGAGGCCCAAATACTCTCGGAGCGTGTCTATTTTGGTTTCCACAGCGGTCCGCGACATTTCTATGGCCTTTAGTATATCATGAAGTGATACCTCATCTTGAGGGGCGGTTTTTTCACTGCGAGTCCCGGGGCGTGCTTGCAACTCCCCGTTATCTTCGCCCACTGATTCCTGTTGTTCCGTTTCCCGTCTCTTGTTGACTCTCCCCATATTGGGAGCGGTATGGGCGCAGGCCGGGCAGCAGGAGCACCAGTGGGCAGCAACTCCGAGCATGCGCAGGTCTCTCCCGCAGCGAGGGCCCCCGAGTTGAAGCATGTGCGGTGTGGATCCCAACCGACAGGCGCAGGGTCAGCCCAGTAGTGAAGCCACCAGGAGTGGCGACAAGGAGACAGTCCACCTCGGCAGGAGTCCCCACACGCATCCACCACTCTCCTCACCACCGGGAGTCAATCAGCACGGCCGGAGGGCACACGGGTCAGTACGGGCCGGCTCTCAGTCCCGGATCCTGCCTCTCTCAGGCTTGTTCCCCTCTTCCAGCCTGCAGATGTGTGGATGCGAGCCCACCTCTCAGCGCCGTCACAGAGTTCCCCCACTCAGCGCTTGAGGCTGCGATGTCCCGGCCGCCCTCGCCGTTCTGGTAGCCTCCGGTCCTCCCACCGCAACTTCTCCTCACCGTTTCAGGAGCAGCCTCCCTTCGCTTTGCCTCCGTCTGTACGACTGGACGATGGGATTAGCAATTGTAGCTGTGGCGGCTCGGTCCGCCACTCAGTCCCAGGTTTAGGAGGTGGGCCCCCTCCATGTGTGGCACCACTTGTTCCTCCCGGGGCCCACCAAGGATACAGCCAGGTCTTCAGGCCTCGTTGCGCCGGCTGGGCCCTGCACTCCCCGCAGGCGGGTCCCCACCACCAGCCGGCAGTCCCGTAGTGTGCCGCCCTCTAACCCTCAACAGCTCATGTCTCCCGCCATCTCACCTCCTTGTTCTCTCGCTGGCCAGGGCTCCCAGCAACCGCGCCGGCCTCAGCGGGCTCCCGCTTCAGGATGGGGCCGGTCAGCCACCTGGCGGCAGACTGCACAGCGGAGGCCACTCCTAGGTATCCGGTGCCAATTCCGCCGTCCGCGTCACCCTCTCCGTTGCGGCCCGATCTCCAGCCAATCCCACCTCTGCCTGCCGGTAGCCACAAGGTCCTGCTCCTCCAGTGCTCCGCCGGTCCCGATCGCCTCCCGGGGACACCGTGCGGGAGAGACCGTCGCCAGATGCTCCCTCAGATGCGGAGCTCAGAAGGCAGGCACCATCTTGCCTGTCTCCGCAGCGTCTCTGTACTGCTTTTTTCGAGCTAAAGGCGAGCCGTTGCACCCCGTCTGCTGACCTCCGCCTGCTGCTCCAACCTTCCTCTATCCAGGGGTGAGTTTATTAGTCGAGGGGCCCCTCAATATCAGGCAGGATGGGCTGTGATGGGGGTTCACCGGCAGCAGCTCCGGCCTAGGCTCCCTGCTCCATCGGCGTCCATCCACGCCCCCAACCATTCCGACCGCCATGGTAGCGGAAATAAACCGTCCGCTGGTACCGCGGCAAAACCGGCGGTCCGATTAGGATCAACCGCCAGAAAAATCCGACCGCGGCGGAACGATGCCACGAAAACCCGCCGGTAGCGGGCGGAGCAGGTGAAAATCCATCCACGGCGGTCGGATTCGCAGCGGAAATACCCACAACCGCCGCTAGGCCAGCGGAGTGACCGCACGTAAAATTAGGATACCATTGAGGTGACAGTGGAACGATCCTCTGTTTCCAACCACCGCGATCGCAAACAGTGATGAATGGGAGAGCCGGCGGAAGGGCTGTTGCATACCCACCGCCACAGCCGCTCCGGAAGAAATATGGCGGTCGACAAAAAAAACACACCACATGGCCACCAAGTGCACACATCAAACTAGCTCAGCCCTCCAAAACACCTAACACACCCCAATGACACACCCCCATGGCAACTAAAAAAATACAAATCCCAGGACAACACACACAACCCACCTGACAGCAATACTCCATTTTGACACACCGACATAGCTGAGTATAAAACCAGCCCCTTCCCTGACTAGAATCCTTTGCAATACTCCACCCCTGAAGGAACTAAACCCTACAGCACAAAGGAGAGGCAAACTACCACACATCTCACCAGCACAACAACACACACACACACACCACTTACATCACCCCCACCACCCTCACACCTGCACCTCAAACCATTTGCACATCACACACCATGGCACAAAATAAAATGCCCAAATTCACTGACAGTGAGTTGTCAGTCATGGCAGATGAGATAATCAGAGTAGAACCACAATTGTTTGGTAACCTGGTCCAACATACACCATTAGCCACCAGAGCACAAATGTGAAGAAGGATAGTCAACAAGGTCAATGCAGTAGGGACCACCCCACGCACCAAGAAGGAGATCATGAAGCGGTGGCATGACCTCAAGAGGCTGGTGAAACAGAAGAACTACAAGAACCGTCAGCTGGCTCAGATGACTGGCGGTGGCCCTCCCATTCCACCAAGAACATTCACTGCATGGGAGGAGAAGGTGCTTGCCATACTAAATCCAGAGAGTCTCACAGGAGTAGCCGGGGGAATGGAGGCTGGTAAGTACACCAAATGTCTACCATTACACTGCTATGTACTGTCTTGCACAACTACAAAGCTACACTTCCTAGGCCCAAATCCATTCATGTGCACCACACACTACCCAACACATGTCTCACAGATGTAACATTCACTCCCTCTGAATCACCCGAAAGGTAGCCAGCAACATTCCCAGGGTTGCATGTGTACAGGCAGCCAGCACTACAGCTCCCACCAGGCCCCCTTGTCCCACCCCTGAGCAGGATGTAGCACTCCACCCCACCCAGAAGCATGTGGCAGCCATTGCATTGTTCACCTTCACCTAACAGGTAGGTAGCCAACTTCACAGGGAGGGAGGTTTGGGGGTGGGAGGCCTGCACCACAACTCCCACCAGGCCCCCTTGTCCCACCCCTGAGCAGGATGTAGCACTCCACCCTACCCAGAAGCATGTGGCAGCCATTGCATTGTTCACCTTCACCTAACAGGTAGGTAGCCATCTTCACAGGGAGGGGGGTTTGGGGGTGGAGGGCCTGCAGCACAACTCCCACCAGGCCCCCTTGTCCCACCCCTGAGCAGGATGTAGCACTCCACCCCACCCAGAAGCATGTGGCAGCCATTGCATTGTTCACCTTCACCTAACAGGTAGGTAGCCATCTTCACAGGGAGGGGGGTTTGGGGGTGGGAGGCCTGCACCACAACTCCCACCAGGCCCCCTTGTCCCACCCCTGAGCAGGATGTAGCACTCCATCCCACCCAGAAGCACATGGCAGCCATTGCATTGTTTACCTTTACCTAACAGGTATGTAGCCATCTTCACGGGGAGGGGGTTTGGGGGTGGGAGGCCTGCACTACAACTCCCACCAGGCCCCCTTGTCCCACCCCTGAGCAGGATGTAGCACTCCACCCCACCCAGAAGCATGTGGTAGCCATTGCATTGTTCACCTTCAACTAACAGGTAGGTAGCCATCTTCACAGGGAGGGGGTTTGGGGGTGGGAGTCCTGCACCACAACTCCCACCAGGCCCCCTTGTCCCACCCCTGAGCAGGATGTAGCACTCCACCCCACCCAGAAGCATGTGGCAGCCATTGCATTGTTCACCTTCACCTAACAGGTAGGTAGCCATCTTCACAGGGAGGGGTTTGGGGGTCGGAGGCCTGCACCACAACTCCCACCAGGCCCCTTGTCCCACCCCTGAGCAGGATGTAGCACTCCACCCCACCCAGAAGCATGTGGCAGCCATTGCATTGTTCACCTTCACCTAACAGGTAGGTAGCCATCTTCACAGGGAGGGGGTTTGGGGGTGGGAGGCCTGCACCACAACTCCCACCAGGCCCCCTTGTCCCACCCCTGAGCAGGATGTAGCACTCCACCCCACCCAGAAGCATGTGGCAGCCATTGCATTGTTCACCTTCACCTAACAGGTAGGTAGCCATCTTCACAGGGAGGGGGTTTGGGGGTGGGAGGCCTGCACCACAACTCCCACCAGGCCCCCTTGTCCCACCCCTGAGCAGGATGTAGCACTCCACCCCACCCAGAAGCATGTGGCAGCCACTGCATTGTTCACCTTCACCTAACAGGTAGGTAGCCATCTTCACAGGGAGGGGGTTTGGGGGTGGGAGGCCTGCACCACAACTCCCACCAGGCCCCCTTGTCCCACCCCTGAGCAGGATGTAGCACTCCACCCCACCCAGAAGCATGTGGCAGCCATTGCATTGTTCACCTTCACCTAACAGGTAGGTAGCCATCTTCACAGGGAGGGGGGTTTGGGGGTGGGAGGCCTGCACCACAACTCCCACCAGGCCCCCTTGTCCCACCCCTGAGCAGGATGTAGCACTCCACCCCACCCAGAAGCATGTGGCAGCCATTGCATTGTTCACCTTCACCTAACAGGTAGGTAGCCATCTTCACAGGGAGGGGGTTTGGGGGTGGGAGGCCTGCACCACAACTCCCACCAGGCCCCTTGTCCCACCCCTGAGCAGGATGTAGCACTCCACCCCAACCAGAAGCACGTGGAAGCCATTGCATTGTTCACCTTCACCTAACAGGTAGGTAGCCATCTTCACATGGAGGGGGGTTTGGGGGTGGGAGGCCTGCACCACATTTCCCACCAGGCCACCTTGTCCCACCCCTGAGAAGGATGTAGCACTCCACCCCACCCAGAGGCATCTGGCAGCCATTGCATTGTTCACCTTCACCTAACAGGTAGGTAGCCATCTTCACAGGGAGGGGGGTTTTGGGGTGGGAAGCCTGCACCACAACTCCCACAAGGCCCCCTTGTCCCACCCCTGAGAAGGATGTAGCACTCCACCCTACCCAGAAGCATGTGGCAGCCATTGCATTGTTCACCTTCACCTAACAGGTAGGTAGCCATCTTCACAGGGAGGGGGTTTGGGGTGGGAGGCCTGCACCACAACTCCCACCAGGCCCCCTTGTCCCACCCCTGAGCAGGATGTAGCACTCCACCCCACCCAGAAGCATGTGGCAGCCATTGCATTGTTCACCTTCACCTAACAGGTAGGTAGCCATCTTCACAGGGAGGGGGGTTTGGGGGTGGGAGGCCTGCACCGCAACTCCCACCAGGCCCCCTTGTCCCACCCCTGAGCAGGATGTAGCACTCCATCCCACCCAGAAGCATGTGGCAGCCATTGCAGTGTTCACCTTCACCTAACAGGTAGGTAGCCATCTTCACGGGGAGGGGGTTTAGGGGTAGGAGGCCTGCACTACAACTCCCACCAGGCCCCCTTGCCCCACCCTTGAGCAGGATGTAGCACTCCACCCCACCCAGAAGCATGTGGCAGCCATTGCATTGTTCACCTTCAACTAACAGGTAGGTAGCCATCTTCACAGGGAGGGGGTTTGGGGGTGAGAGGCCTGCACCACAACTCCCACCAGGCCCCCTTGTCCCACCCCTGAGCAGGATGTAGCACTCCACCCCACCCAGAAGCATGTGGCAGCCATTGAATTGTTCACCTTCACCTAACAGGTAGGTAGCCATCTTCACAGGGAGGGGGTTTGGGGGTGGGAGGCCTGCACCACAACTCCCACCAGGCCCCCTTGTCCCACCCCTGAGCAGGATGTAGCACTCCACCCCACCCAGAAGCATGTGGCAGCCATTGCATTGTTCACCTTCACCTAACAGGTAGGTAGCCATCTTCACATGGAGGGGGGTTTGGGGGTGGGAGGCCTGCACCACAACTCCCACCAGGCCACCTTGTCCCACCCCTGAGCAGGATGTAGCACTCCACCCCACCAAGAGGCATGTGGCAGCCATTGCATTCTTCACCTTCACCTAACAGGTAGGTAGCCATCTTCACAGGGAGGGGGGTTTTGGGGTGGGAGGCCTGCACCACAACTCCCACAAGGCCCCCTTGTCCCACCCCCTGAGAAGGATGTAGCACTCCACCCTACCCAGAAGCATGTGGCAGCCATTTCATTGTTCACCTTCACCTAACAGGTAGGTAGCCATCTTCACAGGGAGGGGGTTTGGGGGTGGGAGGCCTGCACCACAACTCCCACCAGGCCCCTTGTCCCACCCCTGAGCAGGATGTAGCACTCCACCCCACCCAGAAGCATGTGGCAGCCATTGCATTGTTCACCTTCACCTAACAGGTAGGTAGCCATCTTCACAGGGAGGGGGGTTTGGGGGTGGGAGGCCTGCACCACAACTCCCACCAGGCCACCTTGTCCCACCCCTGAGCAGGATGTAGCACTCCATCCCACCCAGAAGCATGTGGCAGCCATTGCAGTGTTCACCTTCACCTAACAGGTAGGTAGCCATCTTCACGGGGAGGGGGTTTGGGGGTGGGAGGCCTGCACTACAACTCCCACCAGGCCCCCTTGTCCCACCCTTGAGCAGGATGTAGCACTCCACCCCACCCAGAAGCATGTGGCAGCCATTGCATTGTTCACCTTCCACTAACAGGTAGGTAGCCATCTTCACAGGGAGGGGGTTTGGAAGTGGGAGGCCTGCACCACAACTCCCACCAGGCCCCCTTGTCCCACCCCTGAGCAGGATGTAGCACTCCACCCCACCCAGAAGCATGTGGCAGCCATTGCATTGTTCGCCTTCACCTAACAGGTAGGTAGCCATCTTCACAGGGAGGGGGTTTGGGGGTGGGAGGCCTGCACCACAACTCCCACCAGGCCCCTTGTCCCACCCCTGAGCAGGATGTAGCACTCCACCCCACCCAGGAGCATGTTGCAGCCATTGCATTGTTCACCTTCACCTAACAGGTAGGTAGCCATCTTCACATGGAGTGGAGTTTGGGGGTGGGAGGCCTGCACCAAAACTCCCACCAGGCCCCCTTGTCCCACCCCTGAGCAGGATGTAACACTCCACCCCACCCAGAAGCATGTGGCAGCCATTGCATTGTTCACCTTCACCTAACAGGTAGGTAGCCATCGTCACAGGGAGAAGGGTTTGGGGGTGGGAGGCCTGCACCACAACTCCCACCAGGCCCCCTTGTCCCACCCCTGAGCAGGATGTAGCACTCCACCCCACCCAGAAGCATGTGGTAGCCATTGCATTGCTCACCTTCACCTAACAGGTAGGTAGCCATCTTCACAGGGAGGGGGGTTTGGGGGTGGGAGGCCTGCACCACAACTCCCACCAGGCCCCCTTGTCCCACCCCTGAGCAGGATGTAGCACTCCATCCCACCCAGAAGCATGTGGCAGCCATTGCATTGTTCACCTTCACCTAACAGGTAGGTAGCCATCTTCACGGGGAAGGGGGTTTGGGGGTAGGAGGCCTGCACCACAACCCCCAGCAGGCCCCCTTGTCCCACCCCTGAGCAGGATGTAGCACTCCACCCCACCCAGAAGCATGTGGCAGCCATTGCATTGTTCACCTTCACCTAACAGGTAGGTAGCCATCTTCACAGGGAGGGGGGTTTGGGGGTGGGAGGCCTGCACCACAACTCTCACCAGGCCCCCTTGTCCCAAAGCTCAGCAGGATGGTACACCCCCCACACCCAGAACCATGTGGCCACAATTCCCCTCAACTGTGTCACAGAATAGGTAGGTAGACAGTGCATGCACCCTGCCATTCCTCTCAAAAAGCATGGAGCCAGATGACCACAGCAGCCCTCACATGTCATCCAACTTGGCATAGATCCAATAGCCACTTCCAGTGTGCAGACCGAAAAGTGTATGTAACTGTCACAGAAACCAAAGTGTGACTCACCAAATCACATGTTGAAGAAATTCAGGGCACAACCATGCACAGCACTGAATGCTATCTGTAAGTGCCATGGGGGCAGAGCATCAAAGCCCATATGAAAACAAAACAAGCATGGTCAGTAGTAAAAAGAAAGCAAAGCACATGATATGACAAAGGTATGCATGAGACTGCAATGGCTAGTTCATGCTCAGATATAATGTCTTCCATGCAGAGTGAACAACAAAGGTGCTTCACATAAAGTTGTTGTGCTGCTAGTCGTTAGATGATGACATGTCCTTGTAATCACACAATCTGCATGTTGCGCATGGTACCTATTGACATGTCACACCATGGACAAGTAATGTATGTACCTCCACATCATGACATGATGCTCAATACTGTGCAGACATACAATGTAATATCAATGTAAACTGTGTGGTGTATAACACGTAACAACAAAACATCTAACACCAAGCTTGAGGGGTGCACTCCAATTACCATTTTCCCTCTGTTCCACAGGTGACCAAGAACTGACAGCTGCAGATGACCACACCAACCTGCAGAGCCAGTCTCCCCCCCCGGAACATGGACTCTCTGATGCAGACTCCCTAGATTTCTCGGATGCGGAGCCCGAAGCCGGCCCATCAGGCATGCCAGGGCGCAACAGGTCCCAGGACCACACTGTCCCCACCGCCACAACCTCAGTAACAACAACTACGCTGACCCCTGCTGTAGCGACCTGTGCGGCCTCCACCACCACCACCACCAGTGCTGCTTGCAACACTGTCCCTGCCTCAGAGGTTGACCACCCCACCCCACAATCTGAGGAGGGCAGGGAGAGTACGCGGGTTCGTAGAGTGGTGACGCCACAGGTCTGGGACAGCAGGGCAGGTGGGAGGGCAACTAGGCGACAAGACCAACCGGACACTGGGACCGAAGCCCTGGCCAACATCGCCAGAGTCCTTGGGGCCTATGAACAAGCCCAGGGACACACGGGCCAGGCTCTGGAGGAATCCTGTGAGCTCCGCCTGCTGCTGAGGTCCACAGACACACGATTGGGCCAATTCGTGGACCTCTTGGGCCAGCTAGTGGGTGTCCTGAGAGACAGGCCTGCAGCCCAAACAACAGCTCAACCTACCTCCAGTGGCCCACAGGATGACAGTTCCCCCACCTCCCCTGCGGCCACAGAGAGGGGTGAGTCCTCAGACACCGCTGAGCCCGCAGCAGAGGCCCCCCCTGCCAAACGCTCAAGGGGCCGTCCAAAGAAATCCCAGGGAGGATCACGTGGCAAAGCACCAGCCAAACGCCAGTCAAGGAGCCAGCCATGATGGCACCCCTCTTCACCTTGCCATTGACTTTGTTGACTGTCCTTATCCACACTGCCAGGTTAATTGCATGCGTCTGTTGGACTGTGTCACCACATCAATGTGGTGACTACTCTATTGTCTCATCTACCATCACTGACAACTCATTGATTCACTTTTCACCTGTTTGTAAATATTCACTTCCCTGTCACATATACCCATTGTAAATAAACACTCCTTACACACCTATGTTTTCGTGTCAGCTCCATGTTTATTACAGGATGTACAATGTTGACTGGGATTACAATGTACCAGGAGCACGGATTGTTTGGAGGCATTGAGAGGCAGAAGGGACCTATGAAAACACAAAAGAACAATATTCACTTGTCAGGTGATGGCATCACAGCCATTACACAACACTTGTCATCAAGGTACTCAAATCTGCACACATTACAATGAGCAACAGTACCGACATAGACATCCTGTAGCTGTGCACAACTACCCTGTCCCAGGAACATTAGCACCCAGCACAGAGCCAACAACAGGCAGCAGTCACAAATCTCCCCTAGGCCTTTTCACCAACAACACAATCTGCAGACAAGGGCACCGTTGTATGTTTTCACTCGCCTTCAAGGGAAGTAGCGGTTGATGAGCTGTTGACGCAGGTCAACACCTTCCTCCTCTCCACTATCCCCGTCACTGGACATGGGTGGGTTTGCAGACGGTGGCCTCGGCTGCTCATCAGCGTCCAGGAGCAGGGGGATCTCCTTGCGCAAGGCCAGGTTGTGGAGCATGCAGCATACAACTGCGATCTGACACACCTTTTGGGGAGAGTACATCAGTGCACCTCCGGTCTTGTCCAGGCAGCGAAATCGTGACTTCAGGAGACCAAAAGTACGCTCCACCACACAACGTGTCCTCCCATGGGCATCAGTTTAGTGGACTTCACCCGGGGTCCTGGGATTCCGCAGTGGGCTCAGCAACCAAGGCCGGTTGGGATATGCGTCCTAGGTGTGAGACACACAGGACAAACTTGTAACATTACTGTGGCAGAGGACAGCATGACACACATACAGCATGCTACTTGACTCTGCGTACTCACCCACAATCCATGCACGCTCCGGAAGCAGATTTGCCATCAGCTGTGGCACAATGCTGAAATGCAGGATGTACGAGTCATGGGCAGAGCCGGGAAATTTGGCACAGACATGTGAGATTATCATATCCCCCTGGCACACCACTTGCACATTTATGGAATGGAAATGTTTCCTATTCCTATAGATGTGCTCACGTGCCTGTGGTGGAACCAGGCCAACATGTGTGCAGTCAATGGCACCAACAACATTAGGGATGTGGCCAAGGGCATAAAAATCAGCCTTCACATCCGCCAATTCATTCCTCCTGGGGAAATGGATGTATCTGTCCTTGTAGGTCATCATAGCGGACAGGACATCACGTAGCACCATGCTGAACATAGGTTACGACATCCCACCTGCTCTAGGCACTGTGTACTGGAATGATCCAGTAGCAAAAAAATGCAGGGCCGCCATCACCTTAGACGTTGGTGTGAAAGCAGTCGGATATGTTCTGCGAGGCCGCAGGTGGGGCTCCTACAGAGCACATAGGTCTTGTAGGGTGGGTCGATTCAGACAGAATTTCTGTATGACGTCCTCATCCTCCATGTCCGCCAGCACAGTGAAGGGACAATGCACATTTGGTCGCCTCCTAAGTGAGATGAAAGGGGACACATGTCAATGCAATCCACCATGAGATATGTCCAACATCTTCCGTTTTGACTGACACAGCGCCAACAATGACTGGCATCACACTTCAGCTTACAGCACAACTTACATGTAGGGACACCTTCAGCTACACTAGTTGTACACTTGTCCAGTTTTCACACAGTGAGTACCTCCCAAACAGATTCAGACTATGTGAATGCCCAAAGGTACATGTCCACATCTTGCGTAACCAGCCCTGAGAGTAGTTCATACAGCATATGTGTGAAACAGCAACACTGCTGGCTCCTACCTAGCTGCTGTACCTGCCACACCTTCTTGCGTAAGTCAAACAGGGCACACATCAACAACACAATGAGCACAGTCTGTGCATTAAGATCAAGTATGTACATGAGCAAAGCAAACTACACAGTGAAATATGCACATTGTGTAGTCAGACCTTCATCACTGTGTGTTGCTTAGCCAGATCACACATTGACATGTGTACACATTGGAGAGTCCATCACACCACTGATCTGTGTGCATGCACAACAATATCATAAGTGACATGTGAGGGAGTACATGCCAATGTTTGCAATCATGTGCACTGACATGGTATGTGCAGTCAGCAGTGGGCTAAATGTTACACTGGCAATGTTTGCACTATCTTGTGGCATGATTCAGGTGTCTACTGTACACTGTTGAGAACTGGCCATTGCCATTGACACAGCATGATGTGTCCATAGGTGATGTTAACGTGCTCCGCCACCCAAATCACGGTCATATTCACCAATGTATAGCAGCCAGATCGCGGTAGCAACCGCCTGGCCCCTGCGGTGTGTCACCGCCAATGCCCATGCCCTTGCAGCCAATGGAACCCGCAATCGCGGTAGTGATATACAGATTGGGAAATGGCGGTTGGCATGCTCCGCCACCCAAATCACGGTCATAGGCACCAATGTATAGCAGCCATATCGCGGTAGCACTCGCCTGGCCCCTGCGGTGTGTCACCGCCAATGCCCATGCCCTTACAGCCAATGGGAACCGCAATCACGGTAGCCAAATGCAATTTTGAAAATCGCGGTAGGCGTGCTCCGCTGCCATAGGGCCGGTCATTGGATGCAATTGAAAGATGCACGATCGCGGTAGCGCCCGCCTGGCCCCTGCGGTGTGTCACCGCCAATGCCCATGCCCTTACAGCCAATGGGAACCGCAATCGCGGTAGCCAAATGCAATTTCGAAAATCGCGGTAGGCGTGCTCCGCTACAGCGGGGCCGGTCATTGGATGCAATTGAAAGATGCACTATCGCGGTAGCACCCACCTGGCCCCTGCAGTGTGTCACCGCCAATGCCCATGCCCTTACAGCCAATGGGAACCGCAATCGCGGTAGCCAAATGCAATTTTGAAAATCGCGGTAGGCGTGCTCCGCTACTGCAGGGCCGGTCATTGGATGCATTTGAAAAAAGCTGACCTGGAACACCAATTGCAGCAGCTTAGAACCACAGAAACTACCCCAGGGGGCTATATATGTTTGGGAGAGAGCCTCACATTTCCACTGCTTCCAGACACTGCTGACTGACACTCTTCACCACCAACTGCTGCTGCTCTTGTCTCCTGGACCCAGACACTTCTGACTGACACTCTTCACCACCAACTGCTGCTGCTCCTGTCTCCTGGACCCAGACACTGCTGACTGACAATCTTCACCACCAACTGCTGCTGCTCCTGTCTCCTGGACCCAGACACTGCTGACTGACACTCTTCACCACCAACTGCTGCTGCTCCTGTCTCCTGGACCCAGTGATGGCGAGGACTGAGAACATCAGAGCCCGTCCCTTCACCACAGAGGAGCTGGAGGTCCTGGTGGACGAGGTGCTCACACAGTATGGGAGGCTATATGGTGCTCCAGATGTCATGGTAAGTGTTTCAGAGTGGAAGTGAGAGTGCAGGGAGTGCACACATGAAGTTGATCTGCTGCAGTATGTGCCTGAGAGTGTGGGTTTGTGTGATACACTGCCTAGCATGCTGACTTCAGGGAAATGGGGTTTGTAGACTATTTCACACATTCCCCGGGCTGCATTTCAGGATGGGAGGGACATGCAGCCTTTTTGCAGCCATACAGTGACACTGCAAGTATGGAAAGTGGGAGTCGGGACAGACTTTGCCTGTGCTAATGGATCTTTGAGTCCATGAGGTTTTTCACAGGCTCATTTGTGAGATGAGGCAGACTTTACGTCCAGAGGGTACTGATGGAAGTGTGTTTGACTCTATATTGCCACCATGGATATGTAAGCATTATGCACAAGAGTGAAATGCCTGAGGGTGACACTCTTGGCGAATAATTCACATATGACACATCAGATTGCTGTACTTTGGAAATATCATCCTTCCATTGTTTTCATCATGTGTTCAGACTCGCATGTGTAGGCACTGTTTGCCCTTTCATATTGTACCTGCATGTGAATGTTCTGATGGCCCACGTTAAACCTCAGTGTGAGCCCCCCTGGCCTGCATAGTCACTGCCCAATTTGACAAGGACCCATCACTGAATGGACAGAGCAATACTACTAGTCGATCAGATTAGATAGGTCAATTTTATTGCAATTGTTGTTCACAAAAATGTTTTTGGAGCGTATTTTAAAATATTTTATTTGTTTCACACCAAACTTTAATTTTGTCTCTTTCTTTATGAAATCTTACATGATCAGCACCCAGGGGCAAGAAGACGGGGTCTGAGTCGGCGGAACCAGAAGAACAACATGCCTCCCAGGGCAAGGACCACTCCTCTACCGAGGGCTCTGCTGCTGGCCCCAGTAAGTCCTCCAGTGGTTAATATTAATAATTATGGGGCATATTAGCAAGAACCTCGTTAAAATTATCGCAGTTTTAGCGGCAGGAAACTCCCGCTAAAACGGCGGTAATGGACTTGCTAATATGCGTTATAGAATTCCAATAGAAGCCCAGGTTAGATGTCCTGCACATCTAACCTGGGCTTCATTGGAATTCTATAACGCATATTAGCAAGCCCATTATCGCCGTTTTAGCGGCAGTTTCCTGCCGCTAAAACGGCGATAACTTTAACGAGGTTCTTGCTAATATGCCCTATATTTCCCTAACTTTTCCTGCACCTTATTTTTTCCAAACTATTATTTCGGTTTCCTAATTCTATTTTTTACAAATTCTTCTTCGATCTAGACTATCTGTTTCTAAATTCTTGTTATCCCTGCCTCTAACTGCGTCTGCTATGACTCTCTGTACTACTACTATTAGTCTGTCTGTAGCTAAGCTTGCCCAGTTAGCCACTCTTTATTTAAAAGGTTTTAAATAAAACTCAGATTCACCAATAGCTCTAGCCATTGAGTCCAGTCCTTTGGGTTGTCCTCTTCTACTACTTCTAGTCTTCTTAATCTTGAGGCTTTTCGACAATTCCCACCAACAAAATGCCCAACCAGATTTTACTATTTTTGATAGGATAGGACATACTACTACTGTTGTAGGGATTCTGCACATACAGAACTTTGCACAAGAAAATAGGACGTTGGTGATGGGAGGTTGGAACTTCCTCACACCTCAATCAGAAGCCACCACAATCCCCTGACCGACTAGTTATAGTGTCTCATTAGCTCTCCGAACCCCCCCCAAGATACCCAATGAGTAGACAACCCAGAACATAACACTCCCTACCTCTCAGTCGCGGAAGCAATGCACACCCTTTCGCTTACTCACTCGTGTAAGTCCACACCAAATACCACCAAGTCTATGTAAGTTCAAAAGGTTTATTTTCAACGGACAAGCTCTGTACGTTGTTCTATAATGCAGCAGCGACAGCAAAATGCATAAGATTAAAACACTAAACATTGTTACACTTTGTTACACTTACAACTACAAGTCCATAGAAGACAAAAGGCAAAATCATGATAACTGAACAGTGGTGGAAGAACCACCCTCCCCTTGGTAGGAATATAGTTTATATAAAATTATAAATGAAGATCTCTAAGCGAATTCTGGGACCCCTCACCTTAGAAGAACCTAGTACTGGTTACATCATAAGCTCTGCAAAGCTCTGGTTCGTAGAAGGGAATCTTCCGTCTGTTATGAGAAAAATGGTGCGCGTTAGTATAGTGCAAGCATTTCTCAGTCGTGCCAAAAAGTGTAGCATTTTTATGGATAAGCAATATGGACTAACACCAGAACTCAATAACAAAGTGGCTTGTTTTTCGACCTTGTACGCAGTGCTCAGACAGTAGCAGTATGAGCTCATGTGGGCTCAAAGGCGTCTTACACAACAAGCTGCGAGGTAACTTGCGCAAAAATAAAAGACACAAAGCTAAAATGGTTGCATGGCTCGGGGTAACTTAGCAAAGACTGGAATGACCCTAGGGACCATATAACACTACTAGTGTCTTCTTTACTACCTGATTTGTACTAGTGATGTATGTTGTATATGTATTATGTATGTATTAACTTTTTTTTCAATCTTGCTAGTGAAAAATAGGGGGAGGTGTATATGGCATCTGAAAAATGTGTAATGTTTTTTCTAGGCGTACTACCGACCACCAGTACCGGGGCCAGCGGCGAAGGTGACGCGGCCGCTGAGGGTGCAGGAGGAGATGCAGCAGTTGCAGGAGGAGCTGCAGGGGGTGAGCCAGCAGCAGTGGTGGATGGTGGTAAGTTATATTCCTAATCCTTACTTATTGACATTACACTCGCTGCAAGGGTGTAATGTATACTGTACTGTTGAGACTGTTGTTGTGAACGGTTGAAGAAGACACCCTTTACTTAGCATTAGCAATAGCATTAGCGGCAGGAGTGTACTGTTGAGTAACCAATGGCCTCTTCTATCTGACTTCAACTCAGCTGTGAAAGTTTTATGGAGAAGACTAAAAGTCAGATCAGATGACCTTGATGGATGGGTTGAACGAAAAGGGAAAGAAGGGTGGAAGGAGGAAGGACAGGCGAGATTTCATATTTATGACTGGCAGAAAAGGATACGTGGGATGCATGCATAGGTGGCTGATAGGAATCAGATGCATGGGTGGTAGAATGCCTGAAACTCCCACAAATGTTAGAGGCCGAGGTAGTGGGAGGATAGATACATACCACAAATGTTATGTACTGTGCTTGCTAGTGCTACTGTGCCACTATGTGTAGAATTAATTTGTCTTACTGCTTTGCTAAGAGTATATTTTACAATAGTCTTGTTTTTTCTTCTTGATGTAGCTACTCCTTCCAAAGTGAAAGCAGACAGGCAGGAGTTGGCAGCCAAGGCCCGGCATGGAAGCTGGAGGCCATACAAACGGAATACCGGCGGCTGGTGGTTCTGGAGGAGGAGGAGGAGGAGGCGGCAGCAGCTGCAGCCTCCTTCAATGCCCCGGGCCCCAGCCACCCCCCTCCAGTGTTACGGCGCCACCGTCTGGCAGCCGCCCGCCGCTGCACTTCATTTAATAGCACTGCTGCCCCCCCCCCTGTGGATGCAATTGCCGCATTGAAGCGCCGCGTGGCCCGCCTAGTGGAGCGTATTCGTGTCCTGGAGAGGCGAGCCCGCCGATAAACAGACCCTGTTGATTGCCCCTTTTTAGGTCTCGCCTACGCAGCGCGCATGCGCTGCATAGGAAAAAAGACCTTTTTCCATCGCTTCGGCTTTTCAGCCAAAAACGTGCACGCGTTCCATTGCCTTCAATGGCAACGCGTGCACGTTTGGCGATTCACTTGCGGGAGCGAGCAGCTGGTGCCATATGGTAGCAATTATCGCTCCTGGCGCCGCTCGCTCCCGCAAGTGAATCGCGCAGGCTCCTCCTCCCCCCTGCTGCCGTGCGAGGCGCGCGCGCGCTTGTTGTGAATAGTTTCCGGACAGAGCCACTGTCCAAATGAGTTACAGGCTCACCCCCAAAGGGGCATTTACACTAAGCACAGCGTCATCCTACAAAGAAACTATATCACCCAAAGAGAGGCCACCGTTGACTCTTATGAAGGGTTAACATTCCTTAAGAGGGTCTGGTCTGCCTCCCCAAAGAGCAAGTGCCATAAGGGACCTTTTGAGGTATGTAGGGGGCATCAGCGAGGCTTGAGGTGCGAAGGGAAGTCTGCCATTCCTATGCAACAGCGCCCCTCCTCCTCCACTATTAACACCGGCTAGAAGGAGCGCATTGTCTCGGTAGCTGCTGTGTTTACCTCGGCGTCCCCGTGAGTTGGGAGACGTCCTCCCCCCCTCCCCTCTCTTGTCACTTTGCCACTCTGCATTTCAAGGGGCCTGCTCTGAGTGGATTACGGGGTGCGAGAGCCGCCTTTCCTGCCTCTCATCAGCTTCACTGGAGGTTATTAGCACCCAGGCCAGACATCTCTAAGCCCATCCTCCCCTCGCAGGTAACAAAGGCGAGGCGGTCTCTTAGCACCTGCCTCACCAGGGCAGGCTGCGCCAGACATACCTTAGCCTTGCTAATGACGTCCCACCCTTCCATTGATGCTCTGCCAATTACTTCATTTAAAACCCATGAATGGTGACCATGTCTTATGGGCTTCTGTAAGAGGTGTGAGGTGTTAAGCGTGAAGAATAGCTCCCTCAAACTGAAGACTTCTAGGGAAAAGCGCAGAGACTCATATTGACTCATATATGACGAACTGGCGGGAAGAGTTGAGGGTGCCTCAAAGCATCCCTCTATATGGCGCCAAACAAGATTCTTTTAAACCGCCATTGGAATTGTAAGCTGTGGAGTGAACATATGTTTTGGGTACAGAGAAACACCATGACAAGGGTCATTAATTTATGTGTTCATAGATAATTAAAACCATACAATAAAAGTTGATAAATCCTTCTAATAAAGAAATTGTCCATTAAAGCATACTAAGAGAACGCACAACATACAGGGTACTCCGTGTATTCAAAACGTTTGTTAAGTATTTCACAAAGTTGTAATACATGGCACGGTGGCAAGGCAGTTTGTGAGGGGGGCAGGCGGCATTATGCAGTAAAGGGTCTCATTTTTTTCATTCCCCATGTAGTGCTCTGTTATCATTTTGGAGAATTGTGAAGCAGTTAAAAAAGCACAGCAATTGTGACAAAACGTTACCATGGAAATCTTAGGCGTCTCAGTGTCACAGGTTGTCTCTTTTACATACACTAAGTGGCAGATTTATCAACACTTTGCGCCAGTGCAAAGTCAACAAAGATGATGCAAACTGGCTCAAAGAGTTCATTTTCGATTTACTTTTTTCACATTGGAAAGTTTTCTAAAAGTACAGCAAAGTAGCTTCTACGTGGTGCTTTGCATCAAGTGGGCGACCCATGGGTGTTACATGGGCATTTCTATGCAACACCCATGGTTTTTAGGTCTCAGGGCCTTTAGCCGTCACTCTGCTAATTTTCAAGCACACACTCGTGCTTGTGGCGGCATCCACCTTGCGGGAGCGAGCAGGGGCACGCCACAAGCACGAGTGCAGTGCTTGAAAATGAGCAGACTGCGTGTGCACGCACGCACCACTCCCGGGCTCACCTCCTGCTCCCCCTCTCTCTCGCGCGCGCAGCTCTTGCTACCGCCTGGTCGCCTACTGCCTTTTGTTCTGGTCTGCAAGTCACATCCCGTTATCAGCTTGACTTTCAAAAGGGAATAATTTGGGTTCCAAATGATAAAAGTTACTGTCAGTCCGGGATCTCTTTGTGTGGCTTCTCGTTATCTTGCACTTTTTTTGCTCTTCCGTTCACGCTTTTATTCTTTCTTCTCTCTATTTCTCTTTCTTTTACCCCTGTAATCAATATACCTTTCAGTAAAAATGAAGTACAGAAGTTACCACACCTGATTCACATCACCTCTCTCTACACCTCTCTCTACACCTCTCTACACCTCTACCTCTCTACACCTCTACCTCTCTACACCTCTACACCTCTCTACACCTCTACCTCTCTACCTCTACCTCTCTCTCTCTCTCTCTACCTCTACCTCTCTCTCTACCTCTACCTCTCTCTCTCTACCTCTACCTCTCTCTACCTCTCTCTCTCTCTCTCTACCTCTACACCTCTCTACTTCTCTACCTCTCTACACCTCTCTACACCTCTACCTCTCTACCTCTACCTCTCTCTCTACCTCTACCTCTCTCTCTACCTCTACCTCTCTCTCTCTCTCTCTACCTCTCTCTACCTCTACCCCTCTCTCTCTCTCTCTCTCTACCTCTACACCTCTATACCTCTCTACCTCTCTCTATACCTCTCTATCTCTCCCCACCTCTCTACCTCTCCCTACCTCTCCCTACCTCTCCCTACCTCTCTCTCTACCTCTCTCTCTACCTCTCTCTACCTCTCTCTCTACCTCTCTCTCTACCTCTCTCTCTACCTCTCTCTCTCCACCTCTCTCTCCACCTCTCTCTCCCTCTACCTCTCTACCTCCCTCTACCTCTCTACCTCCCTCTACCTCTCTACCTCCCTCTACCTCTCTACCTCCCTCTACCTCTCTACCTCTCTATACACCTCTCTCCACACCTCTCTCCACACCTCTCTCTCTACCTCTCTCTCTACCTCTCTCTCTCTACCTCTCTCTACCTACCTCTCTCTACCTACCTCTCTCTACCTACCTCTCTCTCCACACCCCTCTCTCCACACCCCTCTCTCCACACCCCTCTCTCCACACCCCTCTCTCCACACCTCTCTCTCCACACCTCTCTCTCACACCTCTCTCTCCACACCTCGCTCCACACCTCGCTCCACACCTCGCTCCACACCTCTCTCTCCACACCTCTCTCTCCACACCTCTCTCTCACACCTCTCTCTCTACCTCTCTCTCTACCTCTCTCTCTCTACCTCTCTCTACCTACCTCTCTCTACCTACCTCTCTCTCTCTACCTCTCTCTACCTACCTCTCTCTACCTACCTCTCTCTACCTACCTCTCTCTCCACACCCCTCTCTCCACACCCCTCTCTCCACACCCCTCTCTCCACACCCCTCTCTCCACACCTCTCTCTCCACACCTCTCTCTCCACACCTCTCTCTCCACACCTCGCTCCACACCTCGCTCCACACCTCGCTCCACACCTCTCTCTCCACACCTCTCTCTCCACACCTCTCTCTCCACACCTCTCTCTTTACCGCTCTACCTCTCTTTACCGCTCTACCTCTCTTTACCGCTCTACCTCTCTTTACCTCTCTACCTCTCTTTACCTCTCTACCTCTCTACCTCTCTCTCTACCTCTCTCTCCACACCTCTCTCCACACCTCTCTCCACACCTCTCTCCACACCTCTCTCCACACCTCTCTACCTCTCAACCAGTTGAATTCCGGGAAGCCCAAACCATCAGTATTTCAAATCTGCGCGTGAAACGTGGGTAGGATGAGCCATGCAGCTCAGAAAGGGATGTTCTTTTTACATAATTTGTATTTAATAGAATTGGGAAGCAGGAGAACAGTCTCACAGTTGAGATAGGGATTCACCATTCAAAGATGGCTGCAGCGACTACGTGGGATGAGGTGGACTAAGTGGCAGCCGGAGCCTGATAGCACTGCTTGTCCTTTAAAAAAAAAATCAAGCATTGGCATAGCCAATAGGTCTCCCCTTTGGGACCTTATAAGTGTTTAGTTATCCAGTACAATATCCTTGGTGCAACAACATCAAGTGTTGCATGGCTAAACACTTATAAGGTCCCAAAGGCGAGACCTATTGGCTATGCCAATGCTTGTTTATTGCTTATTTTGGTGGGTGGGAATCGGGCTTTGGGGTTTTCACTTTTGGACAATTGGACATTTAATTTGTTGGACTTTTTTGTTCCGGACAATGGACATTGGTTGGGGTTAGGGACAGGGGTGGGTCAGGTGTTGTTGTGGGATTTTTTACATAGTTTATTTTTGTTAGGGGATTAAATTATATATTTATACTTGACATACAATGTTGTTAATGTTTTGTGGGTTGGGTTACTGTTTTACGTCACACTGTTTCCTTGCTGGTGCAGGGCCACAGCCAGTGTTTGATTTAAATAATTGGCTGACTTAGTAAGACACAAACAGATAGATGCGGTACCCCTCACTGAGGGACTTGTTCTACTAGTACTGTCAGTCTCTCCTCCTAGTTTATGCATTCTGCAACTGGACTCAAAGGGGTGTGTGAAATAGAATTAATGAAAAAAATTCCATTATTAATTATGCCTCCCCCAAACTTCTTCTCTTACCTGTGCTTGATGTTTAACTTAGGCACGGCGATGGCTGCATGGTGATGATGGTTTTCTTTCCCAACATGCCATGGTTGTGGTGGTAGTAGTAGTAGACCCTGGCAGCAGCATTTGCAAAAAAAAGAAAATGAGACAGTCAGTCGCCTGAGAGAGAGACTGTGGGAGGAGTAGTAGAACGAAGTACAGTACAGAGCTTACTGCCAAACAATAATATGCCAAAATACAATAAAACATAATGGTGGCGGGGATAGCCTAGTACATAGAGTTACAAACTCTAGCTGTGTCGAGTCACTTGACTAGGCCTACAGTACACTCAACACAAGTGTAACCGTTAGTGCTGTGTAGGAGGATGACAACAATTCCAATCGATGCCGGCAATTAATGCTGATGGATTAGGTTCCTTTGGTAAAAAAATGATCTCGCAAATATACTGCTCATGGGTGGGCAAGCAGAAGAAGATCCTCGCCCTGCCTTGAAATTGAATTAGTGTTGCGTTAGCCCCAGCAAGCGTGTGATAAATTATTGGTGTACATTTAATTTAGTCACACCTCAATAAGTCACACAGCCCGGGGGAAGAGGGTTAGGGTTTGATGAATGGTTGGGAAGGGGGGTTTGGGGAAAGGTTTGACAAAGAAAAACAGTACGCATGGACAACAACAAAACAGAATCTTGGCAGACGACCATATCCATAAATCTGTTAAGGGAGAAAAGGAAATGCATGCATGATGATGATAACTTGATGGTTAATGATAAGTAGTACTTACTAACTACTACTAGACAATTAGACAGTACAGGGCAGCAGAATATTATGCAATTTGCCTTGCCTGTCTGCCCTCCGAGAGACCCGAATTACATAAAGTTTCTGTTCTGTTGTACCGGCCCGGGCTTACTATTAAAGATAGCAAAGAAAATTCAAAAATAGCTGTAGGGATCAATTGAATTATAAGCAGAGAGCAAACATAATAATAACAACAACACACAGTAGTAATGATTGAAGACAAAAAATGAATCAAATTGTTTAAAAGATTATGAAAGTTGATACTGTTACTGTATGTTATCCTGGTCAAAATGGGGAGTTGCATCTCGGCATTCCTCTTGGTCCTCCCTTCCTTGGACGCTCCGGCCATCAATCTTGGGTGACGCCACTGCCTGCCTGGCAGATGTAGATTCATTGGTAAGGTAAGTGTGAGTTGTTTTTCCCAGTATAGCACAGGGTAAGGGCCGGCCTGTAATTGTAGATGGAAAAACAAAAGAGATATTGAAAAATCAAGTAGAAAAAAATGCATAAATTACGGTGGAGTGCAACAAGAACACTTTCAGAGGCGGCATGGATACATCATGTCTACTCTAGTCTGTTTCAGCATTAACCTCCAACAACAACAGGACAGAGCAGGCCCACGGCACCCGTGACCCATCCTCCATTTAGCATACATTTTTTGACAGAGGCAGACAAAGCAGATATACAGCAACATAGCATTTTACAAATTAAGTGACTAAATCAATGCACCGCTGTCAGTCATACCACCACACTCGACTCCACCACTACACAGACATGTAGGTCTGCAGTGGTTGTTGTTGACTTGTTTACCTTTTATGCCACTCATGAAAAGCCCTGAGTTATTCCATCAATCATCTCGGATCCTACTGAGTGACTGCGAAGATATTATGTCACTGTGGTCATCATCATGGTGTGTTGTCCAACTCAGTGTGCAGTGTACAGATTGAGTCCCCTTTCCATATTCAAAATGCAATGGATCGGCCTGCAGTAGGAGTACAAATTTGTTATTAAAAAACAAGAATGGAAACAAACATTGCATTGAGTTACTTTTAGTGTGTAGATTAGATAATAGTACACAATGAATTAACTTCATGCACTACAAAACAACAACAACACAAATCACTCAGTCAGCGTCCAATGCATGTCATCATTCATTACCTGTTCCTTCTCATCTTCAGTTAATGGGCAGTCTCTCTCGGCTCGGAAAGGAGGATAGCTATAGTAGTCATCATCATGTTCCACTTCTTTTGGAGAGACTCAACGAGGTAAGATTTTCTTTTTTCTTCTATTATGCTACATCCAATCATCATCTGGCTTGAGGGCAATAGATTTAGGGCAATTCAGGAGGATGGAGGAGCAGGACTCGGAGGAGTGGACTGAAATGCAGACAGCTGAAACTCATATATGGCAATAAAAGACTAGAAGACGGTGGTGATGGATTTGTTGTGATTTGAAGTTTCCAACCAGAAAGACAGACACACAAATAAAAGTAAATAAGGGAGGACGACAGTAAGAAGTGGAAGCCTAGTTGTCAGGGAAGTATAGCTCATCCTCAAACTCTGGGGGTTCAACCAGAAGTAGGTAATCAGCATCTAACACGCTACTTCCGTCACCTGAGCCGCTGTCCTCATCTTCCTGCGTTGATTCATGTATTGTGTAATTCGGTGGTATAAATTGCTGATTCATTTTGATCATGGTTAACCTCTCCACATTTTTGGGTGAGAGACTGGTCCTTTTCACTGTTACAATGGAACCAGCAGCACTGAAAACACGTTCAGAAGAGACACTTGTGACATGACAAGCCAGATAGTTTATCGCCAGCCTGCTGAGCACTGGCCATTGCCCCCTTTTGCCATACCAATACCGCAATGGGTTTTGATCAATGTAGACCTCTGTTGGGTCATCCAGGTAGGCCTGGACCATCCGGTCAATGTTCAGGGGTGCTACACTTTGTTCGGCCTCTTTTGTCTTTGCATCAGCACTGGACCTAGCAAGTCCTTGCTATAAATACCAATCCTGTGCCGTTTTTACTGGGGCTGATGATCCGGTTCTTGCTGTTGTCGATAGTGTTGGTGTTGGTGACAGCTGTGAACCAAATGCACTGCCCTCAGGCTCTGAAGTTGAACTTGACGCCGGATGCCCTGCTGCAGTACTTGTTGTGGGTTTGAGCAGCGGGCCTTTAATTACCAGCCGTTCATTTTCCAATTTACTGGCTGCCTCAGCTAACCAAGTTTTGTTCCGGGCAACATCCACTTCTGAAAAAGGGAGTAATGTCTTACTGTTCAGTGCCGATTTGTACCGTGGATCCAGAATTGTGGCACAAATGTAATGTTCTTGTGACAAAATCTTAGTTTGCACCCTTGCATTTTCAGTTAAGCGACATGATAAGCTCTCCACCAACTCATATGCTTCTTTTTTTCCTCCACACCTATGTACCTTCAGACACCTCCTTCAGCTGTTGCTCTAGCATGTGCAACAATGGGATAGCTTGGCCCATAGTACAGTCCTCCTTGCTGACTTCACGTGTGAAGACCTCGAAAGGAAGAAGCATCTCTGTCAGGCATTTAACTAGGCACCATTGGTCCATCTGAAGGGTCATGCCTTTCACAGTAGCATCCGCCCTTCGCATGACATATTCATTGATTGGTCTGTACTGCTCAAACAGATGGTCAAGCATGTAATACGTTGAGTTCCAACGTGTTGCCACCTCCTGGATGAGTGCTTTGACTGGCATTCTATAGTCACGTTGAATGATCCTCAGCTGCTTCCGGGCTTTAAAAGAATGGCTGAAATGAGTGCATATTCTGCGGCAGGTGGTCAGTAAGTTGCTGACTATGGGTTCTTTTTCAGAAAGTCTTGAACTATAATGTTAAGGCAGTGCGCCAAACACGGGACCCTGAAATAGGCACCAACCTCCATGGCCTTAAGTACATTACTGTCATTATCCGTGGCAACAAAACCAATGTTAAGCCCTCTTGGGCGCAGCCATTCAAAGACCTTGCTGTTAAACTCTTCCAAAATGTTTGCAGCAGTATGAGATTTCTCCATGGGGAACATGGCTACAGTTGCATGTTTCCGAGTAGCATTAAAAATCTCAGCTGTGTCAACAGCACCTACTTCAGATAGCTTTTCTCTAACCCCCACAAAAGAGACCCAGTGTGCAGTGATGCACATGTAATCAGTGGCTTGGCAACTGGTCCACATGTCTGTTTTCAGGTGGATTTTGTGAACAGCACTCTGCTGCAAAGCTTGTCCAACCATTTCCAGCACATCGTGATGTAGTGCTGGAACAGCAACTCTGGCGAAATAGGACCGGCTGGGAACCTTCCATTTAGGGCAGATGGCTGACACAAATTCAGGAAACCCACCCCTTCCACAAATGAAAAGGGAGAAGGTCCAGCGCTAACATTTTAGCCAGCTTCGCATTGTACAACCGTGCTGTTGGGTGGTTGCGTTGGTACTGCCCCTCCGACCTAAGCATGCTGTCAATGGTAGGCTGGAATATTTTCCTTTGTGGTGCAGCTGTCTTCTTGAACCCAGTTAGGCTCAACGACGACGCACTTTTTCTCATTGCAGTACTCGGTTGCCTTGGTGTCTCAGGCTGACTCTTACTACGGTGCCACTGAGATGTTGCTGAGGATGTGAGCGGTACCACTACACTGCTGGGGATAGGACTAGAAATGTCTCCCTCTTGTTGACCTTCCACCGTGATCATATCTTCCCCTACTTCTTCATCCCCAACAACAGCCATGGGTCCAGTTTTACTTTTTCTAAGTGAAGTAGCTGAGCCTCCCACTTGATACTGTGGTGTTTTTGAGATGACTTGTTTGTCCTCCGGTACCATAGTTTGTACCAAGCTTACCCCGCCTAACAGCCTGCCGATAAATTGAGCATATAGCAATGTTCTCCTCCTTACTGCTAACCGAAAAGAAGTCCCAAACTGGGGAGGAGAACTTTCTGGCGCTGCTGGAGGTGCCACTTTCAATACCAGATGAACTGGAGGGTGTGCCTGGAATTTGACTCTGTGCAGTTACATTACCACTACCTACTGAGGTGGTGGTTGAGCTGGATGTAGGTCCCTGCCGGGCCTTTGCAAAGGCAAATATGGAAGCTGGAGATCGTGTTGGTGTTACCTGTGTTGGTGGTATCCGTGCTACATCCCTCGCAGCGATTTTGGATAGTCTAATAATGTTGGTCTCCATCTCCTCTGGCCCGGGAGTGATGTTCATGATGACTGGCTCTTCATCATCATCACCCCCCTCGTCTACATCACTGCTCGTTAGTAGACAGGCTACCTCTGCCACACTCATGGGCTTGGGCCTAGGTTGGTGGGGTGGGCCCGCTGATGCGGAGGTGCTGCTCCCAGCTTGGTCCCCGCCGGACACCGCTGCTGCAGGCGTAAGTTTTTTTTTCCCAAAAAACACATCGGTCGGCACACCAGTCTTGGCAAGTGCCACTTCCTTCTTCTGTTCCTTCTTCTTCTCACTGGCAACTTTCTTGGTACTGGAGGACCTGGTACCTTTCTTTGGGGCCATATTCTTCAGATGTCAGCAGGACGCAGGTGCACAAGTTGCAGAGATGTCTGTGGTCACACGTGGACGTGACGTGGTGCGCAGCAGGACTTCTGTCTGGCAGTACAACGGGTGATGATGATGACACCTCCTCCTCTGTCCTTTTGTGCACCTAAAAGCAAAGAAGCCAGGAGAAGAACATCAGTGAAATGTTGCATTTGTTGTTGTGGTTCAATTACTACTAGTACAAACAAACAAATAAAATATATAACTTAGTGTAGGCATTTGTGAGACTTTGTCAACAAGGGCTTTCATGGTATACTGTGTACACTCTCAGGAAGGATAGGAAAGAAGAGGAACAACAACAAAAATACAAATGTAATGGAAGTGGACCCTGTTTGGCATTAAATTATTTGCTCATCACATCATTCAGGAGCTGCAGCTGGCAAAGGGGATGGATGGAAGCAGTAAGCCAAGAGGAAAACCATGCAGGCCTAAATGGCAAAAGCAGCACACTTATAACTCCCACCAGAAATGGCCACCAGCCACATGGACACTCACAAATCACAAGCAACAAGCAGGAGGCCTGGAAAACAATGTACTGAAAACAGGCCTATAATAGCCAGGCAAAGGCTGCATGCTAAACCACACTGCTTTGCCTGTAATGCAATAAAATGCAAAAACGAAAATCCACAGGGCTAAACAAGGCCTGCAAGGTACACAACACACTGCACACACAACAAAGGCATTTATTTAACACACACCCAAACACTGAAATACACCCAAAATACACATTTTGCAATTCAATCCAATGCCATCCATGCCCTAAATGATGTTTAAATTCAACAGAACACACAGAAACAGTTGTTTCATGCACCCCTGACTACCTCTGATCCTACTGGATGAAAGGCCTGTTGGCAGACTAGGCCACAAGCTTGCAGGCCTATGGATAAAAGCACACTACCGGGCTTCAAAATGGCCACCAGCCACATGGCCAGGCCCACAACAACAAGAAACTGAAGACAGACAATGCAGGCCTATGGCAAAAGCACACTGCCTGGCTTCAAAATGGCCTCCAGCCTCATGGCCAGGCTCACCACAACAAGAAACTGAAGACAGACAATGCAGGCCTATGGCAAAAGCACACTGCCTGGCTTCAAAATGGCCTCCAGCCTCATGGCCAGGCCCACCACAACAAGAAACTGAAGACAGACAATGCAGGCCTATGGCAAAAGCACACTGCCTGGCTTCAAAATGGCCTCCAGCCTCATGGCCAGGCCCACAACAACAAGAAACTGAAGACAGACAATGCAGGCCTATGGCAAAAGCACACTGCCTGGCTTCAAAATGGCCACCAGCCTCATGGCCAGGCCCACAACAAGAAGCCTAGGCCACAAAGGAAACACATGCAGGCCTATATGGCAAAAGCAGCACACTTATAAAATCCCACCAGAAATGGCTACCAGCCACATGGACACTCACAAATCACAAGCAACAAGCAGGAGGCCTGGAAAACAATGTACTGAAAACAGGCCTATAATAGCCAGGCAAAGGCTGCATGCTAAACCACACTGCTTTGCCTGTAATGCAATAAAATGCAAAAACGAAAATCCACAGGGCTAAACAAGGCCTGCAACACACCACACACAACTAAGGCATTTATTTAACACACACCCAAAAAAACTGAAATACACCCAAAAATACACATTTTGCAATTCAATCCAATGCCATCCATGTGCCCTAAATGATGTTTGAAATAAATAAATACATCACACAGCAAAGGAACAGTTGTTTCATCATCTTTCATCATGCACCCACCCATGACTAGCTCTGGGCCTACTGGCTACCCACAACTATTTATTTTGAAAAATGATGAAAAGCACCAAAATTGTATTTGCAGCAACTGCAATGCCCCAATCAAACAACACCAACTTACTTGTAAAATCTCAAATCCAAAAGTCCTCAAATCCAATGATAATGATGCAGCAGACACAAAGAGTGATCCTTCCAGCTCAAATCCAAATGAAAAATGAACAGGAGATGGACAAAGCACTGGGAGGAGCCTGATGGACAGGAACAGGAAGTAGGAGACTCTGTGGCACTTCCTCCCTCTCCCACCAAAAAAATGTGACAAAAAAGGACAGCCAAATATCAATCTGAGGAGTTTTTTTCATCCAAATCATCATTTTATAGAAGGTTTTATGCTGCTCGAGATATTATTCTTCTCCAGATTGAAAATTTTGCGTGTTCGGGATTGAGAGCTTTACCAACGTTCCGCCGGATGTCCGATGGCGCACCCGAATGACGTGTTCGCGATCGCAATCTCTCTCGCGGTGCACGATGGCGCGGCGAATGACGTGTTCGCGATCGCACACTCTTGCGGTGTCCGATGGCGCAGCGAATGACGTGTTCGCAATCGCAAACTCTCGCGGGATCGCGCGGCCGGCTACCGAAATCTCTTGGCGCACGCGAACGGATAGGAAAACTCGTCGGCGAACGCAGGAATCCCGGTAAGTCGCTATCGCGCGCGCTAGAACGCAGTTTTAAAGCGCAAACAAGAAAATAATTCTGCTACACCGCGGATCGCGGAATTGTTGGCAATTTCGCGTTCTCCGCGGAACGCGAAATTGCCTAAATTCCGCAAATTCCGCGAGTGGAGCGGAATTTGACGCCCAGGCCTAATGTGTATGTGGCTGTGTGTCAGTGTGGGGTGTGTCTGGGTGACTTGACAGGCAGTGTGTACAGTTAAGTGGTTGTTCATATGCAGTGTGAGTGTTCATTTTCTGATTGGACTCAGTTTGCTTGACATGAGTGGAGGGTAGGTGTGAGGAGGAGGGATGCCCTGCCCCTGAGCTTCTGTGCAGGGTGTTCCTCTTCACCCCCACCTTCTGAGACAGGCTTCCTGGTTGTTTGGTGTGTGTGGTGCAGGGTCTGGGTACACCTGGCTGGTTAATTGTGCAGGGGGGGCACAGGAGGAGCACACAGCATGTCCCCTAATGGGTGTGGGGGGCGTAGTGTGTGAAGGGTGGAGGTGGGGCCTTATGATCTTTGTGGACTGCCCATGCCCGGCGCTGGACCTGCCTACTACATTGTGCGCATGTTTTCCCGCGTCTGCACTGCTGCGGTGAGGTGACCGGGACATTGCTGTGATTTTGCGGTTGATGGGTGGCCCGGATGCGGAGGGGTGATTTAGTGATAGGTAGGACATGTGTGGGTACACTTGGGGATGTGTTCCTGTCCCCACCAGAGTGTCTGATGTGGACAGGAACCTTATGTCAGCCTAGGAGTTGTGTGTTATGGTTGTGTGCGGAGTTGTGTGATTGCGTACCTGTGGCGTTGTCTGCGACGGGCCATTATTTGCTGGTAGTGGATCAGGTACAGCACCGGAAAGGCGTGTAGAGCTGGATCCATTGCGGTCGGGACCGGGTGGAGGTGACCGGGATTCTGGTTTCGCGCTCCGCTGTCGTGCTTCCGCCGTCTCTGGTTGGGTGCTTTCTCCGCTGCGGTGTGACGGGCTGTTTGGGGCATCGTGATTTGTACGGCGGACGGGACGTCATTCTGCACGGTGGTGGGTCTCTATTGGCTCACACCGCCGCGGTGGCATGTGCCAATTTGTGGCGGTTCACGGCGCACCACGGCGGACGTGAAATGGGCTATGTTTGCCCATTGTAATATGACGGGCGAGTGGACCGCTGCTGGCATGCGGTAAATGGCATTTTCCAGCACCGCAGAGGTGCCTCCGCCCGCCATTGTAATGAGCCCCTATAAAAGAAGCTCATTAATTAACCCAACATTACCTCACAACCTGCAAAGACTGGAGAAGGACGAAACCGTGCCAGATTGAAGCCCCAACAAAGGACCTTCAAAAGAGCCACATCAAACAACTTAAATTCGAAGTAAGTACACTACCTAAAAAATGTACATATTGCCCTATCTAAACTTAAAATAATTAAAACATGTACAATAAATAAATAAAAGCCTCTCCATTTTTTTCCCAATTCTACAGACTAAATAAACCAATTTACAAACCTCACCAAAAATCAACACTGCTTAAGAAATAAACCGTGCTGTTTTCTACCAATAAAACATTAAGAATAAAATAAAATTGATCAAACATATAAAACAAAGTAAATATAACCATTAATAAGTTTTAAACTTAGCTAAATCAACTGATAAGCAAAACTAGTGAACCATAACTAATAAACATGTACACCTTTTTTTTCTACTAAAGGCTGCAACAATTCCAATTAAAAAGCTGCATTAAAGAAACCAACTAAATCTACCAAAAATAGTAAGTATTGTTTTAAATATACTTAAAAATAAAACTAACTAAACTCTAACTAACCTGAAAAAATAAAAATGTATAACATTTACCTCATAATAATAAAAATACTCTTTTACCCAACAGAAAACAAAAATAACATTAAAGCAGAAGAAAACAACAAAGAACTTCAAAGAAAAATCGAAAACAACAAAAACAACATATATGTAAGTATTAATAAAAAAGTAATATAACTGAAAATGTTAACATTGCATTTATTAATTAATATATTTATATATATATATATTCACAGTATAACTGAGAAAATGACAGAAGAGTCTAAATTCATTTCCTCACAATAAGGGAAACTCTTGCTATGTTACATGGGCTACAATTATTCCCAAGAAAGAAGATCAACTAATCAGATACATTGGAAATGCACCCAATACTACTCTAATTCCTGCTATGGGAGGGCAACAACCAAGGAAGCTACAGTTAAAAATGTTAAAGAACATAACCCCCCCCCAATGTTACTGAAATTGAGGTCAGAGATGTCTTAGAAAACATCACAGAAGCAAGCACTAGCTCCCAACAACCAAGCACTCAAATATGAAAAGACGCCATGTCCCAAGGTACGTAACTGGCCAGTTACCTGCCATCCCATCACTGAAACACCTAATACCCAGAACCAAAAAATCTACCACCCAAACGACACCAGCCTCAAAGACATTTTCAGAAGTAGAAATACTACCTGAATACACAATAAAACACAAAGGGGCATATTCTCAAGGAGCTATCGCCGAGTTATCGGCACTTTAACGCATCCAAAGTCGCGCTAAATTTATCGCCCCATTCACAAGCTGGTGCTACCAGCCCATAACACCAGTTTTCCTGCGAAAGCAGTCGCAAAAAACATCGCCACAGATGACCCCGGCAACTAACGCTAATGAGATGCAGAGTAGGCATTCCCGAGCAAAAAGCCGTGACAACACCACAACGCAACATTCTCAACGACCAGCCACATCGGCGATAGGAACACAAAACAGGCGATACGGCGCATTACCAGCAGGAAATTAACACCTGCTCTGACCTGGTGCAAAGTCGGACATCAACCTGCACAAGAAAAGGGAGACCAGCCCACAGCCACACCTGAAGAACAACAGATGCCATGGAGCCACTCACCATGCACCCCGGAGCCCCCAGAGGGCAACAATACCCACCACCACCACCCCCAGGACCGCCACCCCCCCAACGCCCCCCCCTCCCCCTGGACCAACACAGAGGCAGCGCAGACAAAGACAGCGGACCTTCAGGAAATGCACCAGCCCCACAGACCTAACATCAGACAATGCCAATGCCCACTATAGGCCCAAAAGGACAACCATCCTCCGCATCCTGAACATCATTGCCGACAGGCTGACAGTACCAACACAGCAGACAACCAACATCCCTCCGCAGACAAAGCTGCTGGCTGTGCTGCACCTGTTGGCCCCTGGTATCCTCCCAAACAACAACCGCCCGAGTCGGAGGAGTCTCACAGCCAGCCCCATCCAAGTTCCTCACATCTGTCCTGGATGCCCTCACCAGCTAGAGACCCCAGCACCCATACGTCCCCCACAATGCGCAGGAACAGCTGGAGACCAAGCAAGGACTATACGCCATAGCTGGATCCACGCACGTGTCAGGGGCAATCGACTGCACACTTGTTCCACTTGTGCCCCCTGCCAATACCGCAAACTATTACCGCAACAGAAAGCACACGCGTCCCATCAACGTGCAGGCAACAGTGGACCACAGGGGACTCCTCACCAATGTCATAGCCAACTACCCAGGCAGTGTGCATGATCCCTTCATCTTCCGACAGTCCAACATCAACCAGCGCTTCCAGGATGGCACCCATGGGAATGCACTGCTCGTTGGCAAGTACCAAATGAACACACCAAACATCTCAACCCCACAATCATGCAACTCACAACTCTGGCACTGCACACGTCACAAAATCACATACAACATGCCAAAAAATATGCCCCCCCCACCAGACACGACAGCACAACTTACTGTGGCAACCTTGGTTAGCCATGTACATGAGCCACACAATACCGGAATGTGGGGAGAGGTGGGAACCAGGCATGTGCGAAGGAGGCAAGTGACCCATGAATGAGAATGTACACAATGCCAAGTGTGGTGGAGATGTGCTGGACAGACTGCAGTATGCAGACCACAGACATAGCCATGTCTACATGCACTGCTGGTGTTTGGAGTGTAATGGACAGTGGACGCAACCATGTCACCCCAGCCAGTGGGGAAGATCACGGAAATGTAGCTTGTGACTTCACCCCCTGTAAGCGTGTGCAGAGTGGGCTGGCCCGGAGGACGCCAGGCCAGCGTAGGGGTGTGAATAAAAAGCACGTAGCTCTGGGCGTGGTTCTCTTCCGGAATGCCCAACGTGTCTGTCAGGGCAGCGCCTCCCACCCTGCCACGAGGCCGACACTGTCGCTGTGAGCAGTGTGGCCTGCAATCTTGTGCGCCTGCTGCACCCCGGGCCGCTGGTCCCCGAACCCGTCATGCCCACCCCTGCGCAGCCAGGCCTCATTGCTCACCTGCCGACACCGGCGTGTGTCAAAGAGGGCCCACCACTTGCCGGCGCAAGCTCCAAGCCCGAAGCCCGCGACCTTGGCAGCCTCCTCAGACCATCACGGCCTCTGCGACACAGGCCCGCTTTACTCCTTTTTCGTTTACGTACTCCACCGCTGCCTCCGGCCTACACTACGGTCAGGTAGGTCACACATTTGGAACTGAGTCTTGATTATGCAATGGCAGAGTACACACCTTATGGCTGAGTTTATATCACTGTACTCCCTTCGATGTGGTGCCACCAAATCGGTGCATAGCATTTGAACTACACCTGTCTGTGGTCCCTTGCTGACTACTGCCTTCGCCCTACACTACGGTCAAGTGGGTCACACATGTGGAACTGAGTCCTGATTACACAATGGCAGAGTACATATTTATGGCATCGTTTATATCCCTATACTCCCTTCTTTGTGGTGCCACTAACTCTGTCAACCAGGAATCTTCTCCACTTGCCATTTCAACGCCGTGTGTTAGAGATCCAGGAGGAGCTGGCTGCACAGCAGGTGCCCCGTGCTGACCACTGCCTCCGGCACACACTGCGGTCGAGTAGGACACAGAATTGGAACTGAGTCTTCATTTGTTAATTTCAGAGTTTATATCATTGTACAGGCCTCATCACTGACTGCATCCCCTTCCAGCTCTAGTGCCACTGACTCTGTGCCACGGAAGTCATGGACACTCTCTGGTTGAACGTTGGTGGCGTCTGAGTCTATGGCCTGGGGGTTGTCTTCATCATCATGTAGCTGGTACTGACATTGTGGGAAAGTGGAGACTGTAGCATTCAACTCCTCCATATTGCCTGTCTCTGCTTGCTCTTGCCCTCTGTGTCATGCCCTGGATGGACACCTTCCACTGTCCCCCGTAACACTCCGCAACATTCTCCTTGGACATCAACGAGGACCCGCTCAGATCCCGTGGCCCTACCTCAGTGCATCACCAGGCACCGTCCCGAGGCGGTGTGCCTATGCCGGCCGCTGAGCATCCGGGGCCACCGACTCTGTGCAGCTCAAGTCATGGACCCTTGCTGTTTGTACTTTGAACTCCTGATTGTCTGATCACTGTTGTAGTTGTTGCCAGCACCATCCAACCCCTGAGGGGTGGCTTACACTACCCAACACCCATCCAGCACAGGCGTCACTGGACGTGTGACCCTGGCAATAAAAGGGGCCGGGCACACGTGCCTGTAGCCAGTTCCACTGATTATCTCAGTGTGTCCGTTTGGTCATCCTTTATGCATGTGGGCCCCGGGCATACCACATTACATTGTGCTGTGTACAGCGTGCGCGACCTTGTCACCTCAGGCAGTGGGGTGGACCTGGGACATGTATTTGTGTCGGACCCCCCTGTGGGCGTGAGGGAGTGGACCGGCGTACGGCAGTACGGCATAGGGGTGTGGTCATTCAACACGTGGCTCTGGGCATGGTTAAGTGTAGGCCTTGCCAAGCCGGTTACTAATGCGTGTGTCTCAGGTGTAGTGTCGGCGCCACCCGTCACACAATACACAATGTTGCTATGTAGCATCCCCCCGGAGTACAGGCTCGGCCGAGGGGTAAATGAGGGTGCGCAAGCCCGCTCGGGCTCAGGGATCAGACATGCCAACTGTTGTGTGTGTTGCTATTTCCGCAGCATAAGCCAAAGGTCTACCCTCAACTGCATGGCGAGTTCAGCCAGGCATGACCTCTACATCTGTGTCCGCCCTGTCCTTACCATGGGCCTATACACACGTGTCCATCCACCTTCAGCGCACGACATCACTGTGTCGTTGTCAGGCTTGTGGACATGCGCATCCAGGCATGACAATAGTGTGCCGTAGGGGTGCAAGTGATGCAACCGTGCTGCGCACACTAGTAAATAGGCTTGGGGGGAGGGAGGAGCAGCAGTGAGGCTACGTAATACACATTGATGCCGCTCACTTGCAACATGCAGTACATGTCATGCAGGTATCACAAGGTCACACATATCACACACCAATGAGCCACTGAGCCGGCCATCACATCTTGCAGGGCCAACTATTGGCTCATGTCTCTCTGCACAGTCACAGGTGACCAAGGATATGCACTCTGCGCTTGGATGATGACACCCCTCCGAGCCCCGGACACACAGGCCCAGAGGCTGTACAATGCGGCCCACATATGCACCAGGGGCATCGTCGAATGCACATTTGGCGTGTTGAAGTCACGTTTGAGGTGCCTGGACGTCACAGGTGGGAGGCTCCTGCACAGCCCAGGCATCGTGTGCAAGATGATCATTGCATGTTGTGTGTTGCACAACCTATGTGTACGCAGCAAGGCCCCATGGATACAAGTGCCAGATGCACCGGACGATGATGATGAGGATGAGGCAGGTGGCCCACACCCCACTGCGGCCGCAGCAGGAGTTGCCCGAGGGAACACCATCATTGACAATTTCTTCACATGAGCACGTCACATTGTGACAGTCCTTGGCAATCATGGGACAGTACAATATGGCCACAGGCACAGCATGTGCTACTAAATGCTTTCAAAATACACATTCCCTGAGTTCATGTCACTCATCTGTACAGGCACATCATTCAGACAAGTGTGAGTGCGACATGTATTGCTGTCAATTTTATGATTTGTTCAGGGATGGTGGGTGTGTCACCTCTGTGCAAACGGGCTGTTCAGGGTGTCACGTATTCGGACTGCAAGTTCTGTGTGTTGCAGTTAGTAGGGAATCCCACTCTTCAGCGTTTCACTTGTGTCCAAATTCATTCCATTTTGGCTGCCATTTGTGTCCTACAGGTGACAACAGGGCTCCTTTTGGGGTCAGATATGTACCACCATGATGCAGGGATACACCATGTGGCTCGAGTCCCACAACATGGGCAACATGTACGTAAGCGGGAGTCACTGCCCCTACATTCATCCACGCTTTCATGGTGGATTGCTCATGCTCATGACACGTCTGTGTGCAGGAGGGGTTGCTTGTCCCTCTGCAATGTGAAGGGGAGATGCGGTTTCAATGTGTGTTCCATGCATGTTTCTGCATTGGCGCAGTTTACATGCAGACTGCATGTCAATGTACATTGTGACTGTGAGGAGATGCCTATTTGATGCGGGACAATGGTCATCTGTTCTACGTCAGGGATGTGTGGTTGTGCTCGTACATTGACATCTCACCGTATTTTTAATCTGCTTTCATGCTGCATTTTCCCGCATGACGCATGGGATTTGCAGGCCTATGGCTGGTTATCGCTGAGTTTTGTATCGCGATTGGCATCATCGCTACTATTTTCGCGTTCGTGTTTCGCGATTTTTCTGCGTCGTGTTGGTTTTAACACGTTCTTTTGATGCGTTATCGTGGGACTATCGCATGGGGCCGCCGTGTTGTGAATACCACGTTGACACAGAGTTGTTTTCCCACGAAGGACTGCGATGTGAAGAGTTGCGTTTGACTAATTTTGCGGTAGTTATCACACGTTCTTGAGAATATGCCCCAAAGAGTAACAATTCTTTCTTCATGACAATAACAACCATGAAAAAAGAATTATCATCTTTGCCACCCCTATTAATATCGAAAAACTAAAACAATGCGATAACTGGGTGATGGATGGGACATTCAAAATATGTCCCAAGCCATTCTACCAATTATATACACTATCCAAGGAGATTACCAAGAAAGAAGCAGCCCTTTCAGATATACACTACTGCCCAATAACCATTCTACAACTTACATAGGACTCCTAACATAAATAAAACAATAGAAAATTACTTCCCCAAAAAATAGCCATTGACTTCGAACAAGCAATGAGACAAGCAGTTTAAAAATTGTGCCCACATACAGCAATACAAGGATGCTATTACCACTTCAATTTGAGTATATGGAGGCATCTACAAAAATCTACCCTAAGGGCCTGATTACAATGTTGGGTGGACATGTGTCCGCCCAACACCATCTCAGTACTGGGACAAGGTGCCTGCCGCAAGGTGCACGGATCAACATGGGGCCCCCTCAGCCCACAACTGGAGGCCACACGCAAAGGGGGCCCAGCTAGGGGCCCTCAAACATGCTTTCCGACATGGTTTCCATGTCGATCAGACCATCATGGAAACCATTTCAGAAAACCTTGCATCATAATCCCAAGAGCGGAAAGACCCACCCTTTTGGATAACGAGCTGACTCCCACTGGCTGATGGGCTCCATGAACCGTTCGTAAGCCAGCCATAATGACCGGCCAGTTTACTTTCTGACCACCAGCATTGTAAGCGGCGGTTGGAAAGTAAGCCGAGAAGCCCATTACAATGCGGCCAGAAAGGCCCTGACCATCGGACAGAGCCTCATCGTAATTGGCCCCAATGTGTAGATTCTACAACAAACAGTAATGTTGCATATCAAATAAAAAAAATAATATCCCTAGCCACGTCCCCATAACTGAAGTTGCGAACTACTACAATAGACTTATAGAAAGTCCCTTCTACCAATCAAATGAAACAAAACTAACTCCCTTACTAGACTATTTCGAATACACATGGGTAGGGAGACTACACAGATCAGGACATAGAAGGCAACCCAAATTCCACATTACATGGTGGAATGTGTACGACAGTTCTCTAGCCCAAAAAGCTAAAACCAACAATGCAGTGGAAGGATCACATAATGCCTTCCAAGGAAGAACACAACCAAATCTATACAAGCTACTAGAATCTATAAAAAAAGAACAAAGCTACTGTCGTGTAGTTCCTACTACTCCGTAGGATCTGCGCATTGTTTGGACAACATAAACTAAGGGCTTGGTGTCAAGACTGATTCCGGATACCCCCGCAGGATATGTTGGCTTATAGACCAGCTAGCTCACAGTGCCACTGTAAGCCCCCCTATCCTACCAGTGAGTGAACAGTTTCTGGCAACCAATGAACATGACAAACCTGAATACTCAGGGATTGTGGAAACAGTACAGAACTTTTGCTCAATCACTCATGCTTACTTTCTCCCAGAGATGTATACAGAATACACAGTGGAACGTTTTCAATATATTTATTGAACCAACTTTATTTTTGTATAAAATACATGTGCTGTAATGATTGGGAGACAGAAGCAAATACAGGAGATTACAAGCACCAAAAGAGTAAACAGTAGATACATTTCTACCATGGTGCTGAAGCAATGAATATATGGAGGCATAAGTACAAAATGGTAATCTAACGTACTCCTATGATGCGGACCTTACTCTGAGTGTACCTACACTGTGTATGGGTGTAGAGCCAAGAATCCCCCAAAGGTATGATCCAACCCCATTACCTGATAGGAGAGAGTGAAGGACCCCATCTTGGTCTCGAGTTGGACACCCCTCACTGAGTGTCCGACCGGTGCTTGGTGATTTCTCAGCATGCAAGCACCTTCGGTGTCAGCAGAAGTGCCTCCTCTCCCAAAGTATCAGGATGTATAATAAAAGCAGCCTTCACGATGTGTGTGCTAGATTGGTGATGTTATGGATATGTGGATAGCGCTGTTGCCTCGTGGATAAAGATAGGATGACTTTTGTACTTGGGGGCTCATTAAGATGTCGGTCGGAAAGCCTCCGACCGACAGTTGGAAGCTTCTCGACTGCGTTGGAGCCCTTCCGACCACCTTAGTCGGTTTACGGTCCAACCTCCCAATTGTTTGCGGTCGTAACGTACACCAGCCGGTCATTGCGACCGGTTCCGAACAGCTCTCGGAGTATTTCTGTTGGTCGGAACCGCACCTTAACCCCCTTTGGATGGCCTTTCTGCCGTCGGGATTATGGTGTCGAATTCTAACAGCCTTTCCGTGCCGGCCTTTCTGACACGGAAAGGCTGTCAGATAGTGGCTTTGGGGGCCCCTGGCAGGGCCCTCTTGCCCCAGCGCCCTATGGTTCTTGGCCGAGGGAGTACCTAAGGTACCCCCCTGTAAAACCCTGCACTGTGTGGCAGGCACCATGGGGTGTCTGCGACAGGGTGCAGGGTTTTACACACACACACCCATTTTCCCCTAGGAGCTTGAGTTATGGCCGGTTTAGTAACACAAGCTCCCATAGGGAACAATGGGAACCTAACCGAACAGTGTTCGGTCGCATCGTAATCCATCAGTCGGAACCGCAGACCGCCTGTTGGTTGGTCCTGATTCCGAGACGGTGTCGGTTGGATGCTTTCTGGCCGACATCGTAATGAGCCCCCTAGTGTGTACGGAGGCCTAGTACATGATGTTCAAGGCATCATGATAATGTTGTGCCAAGCTGGATGTGTAAACAACGTAGTTTCAGAGAAACTAATCCAACATTGTTGTGCATGCAAATGTGTGCAAAAGTTCACCCCTGAAATGTTATGTTCTAGGACAATGTAAGAAATAAGCTGCCTCACTACATGGGCCTAACCTAGTAATATGACACTACCAAGAACTAAGACTAGACCAATCTGTAACTAAAATAGGTCCTAAACTAAATAAACAAATCAAAACAATGTACGAACACCTACAATTCAAAAATAGATTATATCCAAACAGCTAAGGACTAGAATACCTAGATACAATTGCAAAATATATACATTAAAAATAATAGCTACCCAAACACCACCTATTACAATAAATACAATACACCAACCACAAACAATTATTTTGTTTTCAATTTAATAAATATTTTTATGTCATTTTTTTAAACAATAACATATGGCAATAAAATTAAAAACATAAAAACATAAAACAGCAAAACAAATCATAAAAATAAACATTTCCCACCCATATTCAAATAATCTAAAATAACTTACAGTTTTGTTGCAGTAGATCGTCCTCTTACAAGTAGATTTCCCAAACAAAGTCGATCCAAATCCAATTCCATATAAAAAATAAATTCCCCAAAAAATGAAAAAATACAGCTGTAGAAAAAGGGATCCAACAGCGCAATCCTCTCTATAATCGAACCGACGGTCGGAGCCTTCCGAGCCGTATCATAATGGGCCGGTCGGATTCTTTTTCGACCGCCACATTTTGATGGATGCGTTCGGAAAGGAATCCGACCAATCATTCTGGCTGGCTTCCGACGGACTTGAAGAGCCTGTCCAATAGTCGGAATGCAGCTAGTAATCTCAAGGGTGGGCCCGCCACCTTTGAGATTACGATGATGGTTTCCGACATGGTTTTTATGCCTGTCTATTTGACATGGAAACCATGTCGGAAAGCGTCTTTGGGGGTCCCCAGCAGGGCCTCCTTTGGTGCACGGCCTCTGGTTGGAGGCGAACGAGGCCCCTATTGTGCCCCCCTGTTGATCCCTGCACCTTGTGGCAGGCACCTTGATGTGCCTGCCACGGGGTACAGGGATGAACCGCACCTCCCATTTTACAATGGGAGCATGCATTACAGCCGGTTTACGGCCAGACTGCATGCTAATTAAATTTAACCATACACAAACATTTTTTATGAATATTAAAACTTTAAAAAAAGTACTATACACTTAAACAGACTATTGACCCCTCAAATCATATTATTCCAACTACAATCAAACTAAATTTGGGGGTAGTGCTGGAGACTAAACCAAATAAAATTACCATTCGTAGTCCAAACTAAAGGGCTCATTACGATGGCGGGCGGACGCATCCTAATGGAAACGGGACCGCCCGACAGGCTGTCAGCGGTCCCGACACTGGCATTACAATGCCACCGCCACCACGTCAGTTAAATGACTATATTTTGTATTGCAGCGGGTGCAGATTACAATGTCCCTTTCTGCCGGCCGTTTCACGGCGGTTAAGCCACCATGAAAAAGCAGGCGGAAAGTGACTTTGGGGGCCCCTAGCGGGCCCTCTTCTCCCCTGGCCCTCCGGTATGGGGGCTGGGGGACATCCCTGCACCGTGTGGCAGGCACAGTATGGTGCCTGCCACATGGTGCAGGGATGTTCCACGAACATGCCTCTTAGCAGTGAGGCTTGTGCTGCAGCCCTTTTTCGGTCCGCAGCACAAGCCTCAATGCAAGAAGGCATGTTTCGAACCGCCTCCACGGCAGCTGGATCGCAATTTCCCTGGCGGGATCAGCGACTCCCTGTCAGCCGGTCCTATTCCCGACAGGATGGCGGTCGGACGCTCGTCCGACCACCATCATAATCAGCCCCTAAATTCAGGGAAAGTGCTGGACACTAAGCCAGAAAAAAATACTATTCCTACTCCAAACTAACTAAATTCAGAGAAAGTGATGGACACTAAACCAAAAAATTACTATTCCATCTCCAAACTAACTAAATTGAGGAAAAGTGCTGGACAATAAACCAAAATAAAATTACCATTCCAACTCCAAACTAAATAAATTCAGGGAAAGTGCTGGGCACTAAACCAAAAAATATATTATTACTACTCCAAACTAACTAAATTCAGTGAACGTGCTGGACATTAAACCAAATAAATTACTATTCCAACTCCTACCTAACTAAAATCTAGACAAATACTAAACAATTATTATATATTGATATCAAACATATAAAACAAATACTAAATATACTAAAAAAACAGAAAAAATAAACAATAAATAATTAATCTTCAAACATAGATATTATTTCATAATATATTCTAAATAAAATTTAGAAATTCCTATAAAATATCATAATAAAAAATATATAACATATTTTTAAAATATGTTGCAAACATTTAAAAATATTTGGAAATAAATCTTAATCAGCTCCTATTTTTGTAAAATAAATTGTTATTAATTAATAACGTATTTTATAAATTACTCCCCACCCTTATCCCCTATTAACCCAACATTCTGCTACTAAAATTTCTACATTTCTAAACATAATATATAAAACTGAACATTATAAAACTTTTTACGAAATTATAACATATATATTTTAAATGACTCCCCACCTTTTTCCCCTATAAACCCAAAGTCCCGCAATTAAAAAATATATTATAATATTAAATTTATTTACAATTTTTAAACAAAATAAATTAAAAAAATCGATATTATATACAATGATATTTTTAACATCGATATTTTAAATATCGATATTTGATACTAAACCAATTTTTGGAAATTTTTGACATCGATATTACTTACGTTGATATACTGCTGTCACAATATTTTTGTATCGATATTCATATTCATGTCAATCAATATTTCCAACTCAATATTTTATCTCTGCACAATCCAATTATTAGTAAACATACTCCAGCTTAGAAATGGAGTAAGTCTACCACCACCACACTTGGCCGAACCCCGGTACTGCAGAATAAAACATTTGGAAATGCTATTTTTTTCTCATCCAGTGCCTTCCAAGTGCTTACATAAAACTTGCTTCGTAATGTTATATGAAGTTTTTAAAAATATTTTTTTACATAAATAAAAAGGCTGTTTAGTGATTGAACCTGTGGAATTGATTGTACTTAAAAAAAAATTCACTGAGAAGCAAACACTGGAGATTTAAATAACAAGGATTACAACACTTGCAACACACCAGTTGATGAGATGAGTGATTGTTCTGTTCTCCACCACCCACCTCTTGCTGAAACTTATTTTAACAACAAACAATTACAGCAAGCCTGAATGCAAAAGTAATTAGCTGACAGAACAAACCACTTTGCATTCACCATGTCTTTGAACTTCTTTGTAGGTTATGACCCTTGATTTGATGAGAAATTATTTGAGGAGGAGCGAGAGGGTTTACAGGCAAAGGGTCAGCATCTTTGAAATGTTCAGGGAAGCTGTAATTGCCATATACTGATTATCACCTGATGTGTTCCTGGACATGGTTGCCTACTGGGAGCAGGAGCTGGATTCATTTACAGCCCACTCCCAGGGTATCCTAGCTTATGTAACAATACTGGCTACACTCCATTGGCCGCTGGATCTTTCCAGTGGGTTTCCTCTGATAACATTGGCATCTCACAAGCTCAGTATGGACAGCTGCATGGATTTGAGCTTACTGCTGAAAATGTTTGTGTTAATCTCAGAGAAACCAATAGTAAAATCTGGCACAGCACACCAAAACACAGGCCCAAAAACATCCCAAAAAAGTCTCACACACTGACCTCTCCGAGCAGCCCTTCGGGCATTTCCTCATTGCCCGATTGGCCTGTCGGACCCTGACAGTGGACCATCAACAAGTCCACTAAGCTTTATTTGGGTGTGGATAGCCAGTTAAGCAAAGCAGTGCATGCCCAAATCTGGTAAGACCTACCAATGCACTGCAGTACAGTGGGTGTCCACACCTGGCATGGGAAGCTGTGTTGCAAGTTGTTATGGGAAGACATTTTCGCTGGGCCAGGATTACGGCCAAAGACATTATGTGATTGTTTTTCCAGCCACATTTGCAGCACCCCCGCTTGACACCCTGTACCAGGGGATCCTGAAAGCTGCTTGGCCAATCCTTCATGCCCAAATGGAAGAGTTTTAGCAGCAGAGAAACAGTAAATATATATTAGTATTAGGCAATTAAAGGCAAAAGGCATTTTGAGAGTGTGTGTAGGAGAGTAGGATCTGCTTCACATGGGTACCCCCACTTTTTGCTGATGCTTCACTGTTTTTCGACATTAGTCTGGCTGGGGCCCTGCTAATCAGAACCCCAGCCTAGCTGCTTCCTCTCTAAAATGGTTTCCATGTGCCTTAGGCACATCACTGATTGGGATCTGGAGTGCCCTTATAAGTCCCTAGTATATGGTATACTATGTACCAAGGGCATAGGTACCTCAGAGGCCTGCCAGGGGCTGCAGCATGTATTATGCCACCCCTGGAAGGCCATCCAAACTGACACCACAGGTCTGCTACTGCAGCCTGGGTAAGGTGGTGCATGCGCCCCTTACTGTGATATAGGTTACCTATATCACTAAATACATACACACATATAAACCTATAAGTCACTCCTAAGGCAGGCCTTATCAATCCTAAAGGCAGAGTGCATGGTTCCTATGTGAGAGGGTGCCCCTGCATGAGCCGGGCCCCTCTGCAGCGTTCGGAGACCATCTCTGATGCTGTTTGTAGTGCAGCCTGACCATATACTCTTAAGCGCATTATATCCTCGCGGTAAAATGCTAACTTTGGAATGGCTGCACCTAAACATGTCGTGTTTGGTGTCAAACATCTTGGAATACTACCCCCCGCCAATCCTGGTGGCGGGGGTAGCATTCCACCCTTCTAGAGGGAAAGACATGTTAACTCTGACTAGTCCGGTAACTTCTTTCCAGAGCCCTGGCATCACAAAATGGATGCTGCTGCCACAGACACGAGTCTGGCCTCCTGCTGCTGGACGAAACTCCGGCAGGGGAGGTCTGGACAATAGGTTTCCTGTCCCAGGGAGGTGTGACCACCTCCCCAGACAGGATAATGTGTATTGGGGCTGGGCGGGAGCACTTTCGGGTGCTTTGAAGTCCTGCACTGGGGGCACATTTGGTGTCCCTGTGCATACCCCAGTTCAAACCGGATCAGGGGCTTGCAGCCCCTGCTTTGGCGCAAACTGGACAAAGGGAAAGGGGTGTAGCCACCCCTCTGCCCTGACCCACCCATAGGTGGGGCCACAGAGTAGTACAAGCCCTATCTTTAGTATAAAGGTAGGAACCCAGTCCTTAGGACTTTAGATTATCCCTGGACGAAACTCTGTAACTGAATCCTGGACCTTCGACGCTCTACTCACGATTAGAGGACAGAAGAATCTCCCTTGGGGTCAAGGAGTGACTCCCCTGCTTGGCAGGCACCAAAGAAGCATCTGTCTGGTTCGCATTTCTGAAGCTCCCGTCGGACGCCGAAGTCATCGCATCACCAGAGGTGGATTCTCAGACTTCCCCGAGACTACCCTGAGTCCCCAGCAAAGCTGAGGCCCGTGGCTATCGTGGGTGACTTGAGACCGTGACCCCTGGACACCGAGCACATTTGCAAGTGCATCCTCTTCTGGGTGTCCCAAGAAGTCGTGCTTTGGGCTCCGAGTAGCCCTAGCCTCCAGCACCACCTGCACCGAAGATCATTGGCCCCCACTCCACGAGTGTCCTGTAAGCCAGATCCACGTGCGGCATCACGAGGCTCCTTCGCGGTCGCTAGCCTGTTGGCTAGTAGCCCTTAACAAAGGCCAATCCTTTTCTAACTTGGCATCCTGGTTGCTCCAGGCCTGCCCTCACTTACCCTCGCTGGGTGAGTTCCACAGACCTTGCTGGTCTGCACCATCGACGATCTACATCTTCACCGAGACTTGCCGTTGCCAAGGCTTGTTGGGTCCAATCCAGTCGCCGACACCTCAGCACTCGACAGACATCGTATAACAGCCCGAATCCTGCTCCTGGTCACCGACAACGCCTCTTGGACCTCGTGGCTGAAGAGTCAAGACGACCATCAACGCACCTGAAGCACTCGACATCGGTGGGCATCTGTCCATCGCCTTCCTGGTCACTGGCTAGTGACCCAGACTCTGTCCCCTCTGCTTTCAGGTTCTTCAGAACTCCGATCCACTCTTGGATCCACCCGGACACTTTTCTCTTGGTCGCCAGCAGCACTTTGCAGCAGATCGCCATTCGAATCGACGACGAAACCCGACCCCGAAAGGCACCTATGCACCCGGCTTCCCTGGGTGAGGTAACACGAGTACTCCGGTGCTCCCGTGGGTAGAGACTCTTCAAAGTCCTAGATCTCAAAGGGTTTTGTCCAAGTCCTCTTTTAAGTGTCCCTTTTCTCTAATTTCCCGATCCCGACTTTCTCCATAGAAGTCAACGGCGTATCGCGGTTGTGTATTTACACTGCACGCGTCTCCCGTGGGTCCCCTGTGTCACTACCTTGGGTGGTTCCTTGTGGTCCAAGCACTTCTAGAGGCTCTAGGCCTAGTGTCTAGTTCAGTCGTGGTTCGCATACCACTTTATTGGTATATGGTTTGGTACGCCCCTAGGGCCCAAACGTGTATTTGTGCTATTACTGTGTTTAAATATCTTCTAACTTATGTACTTCGAACTCTAGCCTCATAAAGAGACTAGAGGGGTGTGTTTAGCAATAAATACCTATATTTTGAATATATACCTGGTGTGGTGCTCTTTCATTTGATCACTCAAGAGATTATAGACTGGTAAAACAAGCTGCTTTACATTCCTTCAAGACTTAGCCTGAAGGCTGCTCTCCATAGCTACCACTAGGATAGCTTTCAATAAGGTTGTCTTTAACCTATCTCCAATAAGGGGTTGTTTGGACTGGTGCAAGGTGCCCACTATAATTAGTGGACAGCATATACCAGGCCAACTTCTCACATTGGTGTGCAGCGTGTGGGATTCCAGCTTGCTATTGTTTTACCAGATAATCTCAATTGAATTGATCAACTGAAAACCACTAAAGGTACCTAAGGTACATATAATTTAAGCTTAGAATACAGTAAGTTCTACTGAACTTAGAGTTGTGTGTTAAGGGATAGCACAACCCTTTCTACAACTCAAGAGAGTTTAGTAGGCCACACTAGAGTAGGTAGTGCATACACCACACCACACTAGTAATGTCTTTAAGGGTAGGATCTAAAGAATCCTTGCAGGAAGCCATTGAGCTTCCACCCTCCAAGTATGATACACTCCCATTCTTGGAATTGAGAGCTTTATGCAACTTGAGAAAACTAAGGACAGGCCAAAGCCCCACCACCCAACACCTCAAGGAGTTGTTGGTGGCTTATGACCTTAGTAAGCCCTTGGGGACTGAAGGGGTAGGAGCTGAGGGTGGGGCAGAGGAAGAGGAGGAGGCCAGGGGTACCAATACCCCCAGCCCCCCTCTGAAACTGGCCAGGAGGGTGACAATGACCCTGACCTGGATAACCCAATCCCTCCTGTGGAAGATGATGAGGATGATCTGAATGATCCCCACTTTGTCCCCCAGGAAGGATTAAGAGTGTGCCCAGAAAGTCTAGATCTCCTTCTCAGGAGTCTAACCACTCTGGCACCTCCATAGGGAGCTCTATCTCCTCTCACAGGAGGGAATCCTCTCATGAGAGAAGAGACAGACTGGTCCAGTATGAGGAAACTCAGCTGGAAATCAGAAAAAAGCAATTGGCTTTAGATAGGGAATCCCTAGATCTCCTTAGAGAGAGAAGAAAGTTGGGACTAGAGTCCCATGGTGGCAGCCATGTCCCTAGAGACAGGGAAAGGTCCTATGACCATAGGAACCTGAGCAAGATTGTCCCTCCCTACCAGAGTGGGGATGACATCCACAAATGGATAACTGCATTAGAGAGGGCCTGTAAGGTACAGAAGGTCCCTCAGGAGCAGTGGGCAGCAATCTTGTGGCTCTCCTTTGCTGACAAAGGTAGAGATAAGCTCCTCACTGTTAGAGAGGAGGATGCTGATAATTACAAGGTCTTGAAGAGTGCTCTTATTGATGGGTTTGGCCTAACCACTGAACAGTACAGGTTGAAGTTCAGAGACACCCAAAAGCACAGACTCAAGACTGGGTAGACTATGTGGATTGTTCTGCCAAGGCTCTGGAAGGCTGGTTGATGGGCAGTAAGGTGTGTGACTTCTCAGGATTGTACAATCTGATAATGAGGGAGCAGATTCTTAATAACTGTCAAAATCAGCTGTTGCATCAATACCTGGTAGACTCTGATCTGACCTCTCCCCAAGAATTGGGAAAGAAGGCAGACAAATGGGTCAGAACCAGGGTGAAGCAGAAGGTACAGAACCAAGGTGGGGAAACCAAGAAGCAAGATGCTAAGAACTCTGAAAAGGGTGGGGAGAAGGGTAAAGATCAAAAGTCTTCATCAGGCCCCCAAAAATCTTCTTCTGGTGGGGATTCACAGTCTACCAAAGGGAAAGGCCAAAGAAAACCATGGTGCAAGGTCTGTAAGCAAAAGACCCACTGGACCAGTGATTGCACCAAGTCCAAAGACTCCAGTCCAGCACCCACCAATGCCCCTAAGGCACCTGTTCCCCCTAGTACAGTTGGTGGGAGTGCTCCAGCCAAGGGTTTAGTAGGGTTCACCCTGGGAACTGAGTTGGGCTCTGACCTAGTCAGAGAACTGACTCAGGCTGTGTTAGTCTGTGATGGAGGCATGGATGTGACCTCCACTGTGAGTCCCAGTAATCTGGGCAAGTACAGACAACAGCCTTTAATCAATGGACGTGAGGCTTTGGCATTTAGGGACACAGGGGCAAGTGTCACAATGGTGACACAAGACCTTGTGAATCCTGGGCAAGTTATACTTGGTGAGATGTACCAAGTGACCAATGCTAGCAATGTCAGAACAGACCATACTCTGGCAGTTGTTAACTTCTCCTGGGGAGGGGTAACTGGCCTTAAGAAGGTTGTGGTAAGTGCAAACCTACCAGTCGAATGCTTGCTTGGCAATGACTTAGAGACTTCTGCTTGGGCAGAAGTGGAGCTCAGGACCCATGCAGAAATGCTGGGGATCCCTGCAGATGTGTTTGCTGTGACCAGGTCACAAGCCAAAATGTCTAGCACTGAACAGGCCTTGGATTCTGGAAGAATGGACCAAGTGCCTTCCAAGAGGAGGAGTAGTAGGGTTAAGGCAGTGCCTTCCCCTTGGCTCAGGAGGAAGATCAGTCCCTTGAGGGGATGATCTCAGCCCTGAAGAAGGAACTGTCCCAGAGGAACTTGAACCTGACCAGGTTGAGTTCTTGGAGACAGGGGGACCTTCTAGGGCAGATCTGAGCCAGGAGCAGCAGAGCTGCCCCTCCCTTGAACCCCTCAGACAGCAAGCTGCTGCTGAGGCTGCTGGGAAAGCTAGTGGTCCCCATACAGTGTATTGGGATGATGGACTCCTGTACTCAGAGAGTAGAGACCCCAAGCCTGGTGCTACCAGGAGGTTGGTTATACCTCTGAAGTTCAGGGGCTTCCTATTGACCCTAGCCCATGATATTCCCTTAGCAGGTCACCTGGGCCAGAACAAGACTTGGGACAGAATTGTCCCTCACTTTCACTGGCCCCACATGTCAGAAGACAGTAAGGAGTTTTGTCGCTCCTGTGTAACCTGCCAAGCCAGTGGCAAGGCAGGTGGCACTACAAAGGCCCCCCTGATACCACTACCTGTGGTGGGGGTGCCCTTTGAAAGGGTAGGGATTGACATTGTTGGTCCCATGGATCCCCAAACAGCCTCTGGGCACAGGTTTATCCTGGTGGTAGTGGATCATGCCACCAGGTACCCAGAAGCTATTCCCCTCAGGACCACTACAGCACCTGTGGTGGCAAGGGCCCTCCTGGGAATTTTCTCAAGAGTGGGCTTTCCTAAGGAGGTAGTATCAGACAGGGGTGCTAACTTCATGTCTGGGTACTTAAAAGCAATGTGGAAGGAGTGTGGAGTGACTTATAAGTTCACCACACCCTATCACCCACAATGCAATGGTTTAGTTGAGAGATTCAACAAAACCTTGAAGGGCATGATTAAAGGGCTCCCAGAAAAGCTTAGGCGTAGATGGGACATACTCTTGCCCTGCCTTTTATTCGCATATAGGGAGGTGCCTCAGAAGGGGTTGGTTACAGCCCTTTTGAACTTCTGTTTGGCCACCCTGTGAGGGGTCCACTGTGCTTGGTGAAGGAAGGATGGGAGTTACCTCTCAAGCCCCCAAAGCAAGATATAGTGGACTATGTACTTGGTCTCCGCTCCAGGATGGCTGAGTACATGAAAAAGGCAACCAAAAACCTTGAGGCTAGCCAGGAACTTCAAAAGGCCTGGCATGACCAAAAGGCTGTTCTGACTGTTTACCAGCCAGGACAGAAGGTGTGGGTGTTGGAGCCAGTGGCCCCAGCAGCTCTCCAAGATAAATGGAGTGGACCCCACACTATTGTTGAGCAGAAGGGTGAGGTCACTTATTTAGTAGACCTAGGAACACCCAGGAGTCCCCACAGGGTTCTCCATGTCAACAGGTTAAAACCATATGTGGACAGGGCAGACATGGGCTTGCTCATGGCTACTGATGAAGGGCAGGAGGAAGAGAGTGACCCACTCCCTGACCTGCTCTCACAGAACCCTGACGATGGGTCAGTTGATGGTGTAGCCTTGGCAGGCAGCCTCACTACCCAGCAACAAACTGATTGCAGGCAAGTCCTCAATCAGTTTAGACATATGTTTTCACTGACACCCAGTCAGACCACCTGGTGCACTCATGAAGTGGACACTGGGGACAGTCTGCCTATTAAAAACAAGATTTATAGGCAACCTGACCATGTCAGGTACTGTATCAGGACTGAAGTCCAGAAAATGTTGGAATTGGGAGTTATTGAACCCTCAGATAGCCCTTGGGCTAGTCCAGTGGTCCTTGTACCAAAACCTCACACCAGTGGTGGAAAAAGAGAGATGAGGTTTTGTGTGGACTACAGGGGTCTCAATGCAGTCACTAGGACTGATGCCCATCCAATACCCAGGGCAGATGAGCTCATAGATACTTTGGCCTCTGCCAAATATCTCAGCACATTTGACCTAACAGCTGGCTACTGGCAGATCAGACTAGCTGATACTGCAAAGCCCAAAACAGCATTCTCAACCCCTAGTGGGCATTATCAATTTGTGGTGATGCCCTTTGGTCTGAAGAATGCACCTGCCACTTTCCAGAGGTTGGTGAATACAGTTCTCACAGGACTGGAAGCCTATAGTGCAGCATATCTAGATGATATTGCTGTCTTTAGCTCCACCTGGGAGGATCACCTGGTCCACCTCAGGAATGTTTTACAGGCCCTGCAAAAGGCAGGCCTGACTATCAAGGCCACTAAGTGCCAGATAGGGCAGAGTCAGGTTGTGTACCTGGGCCACCTTGTGGGTGGAGGCCAGGTTCAACCTTTGCAGAGCAAGATCCAGACTATCATGGACTGGACTGCTCCCACTACCCAGACTCAGGTGAGAGCCTTCTTAGGCCTGACTGGGTACTATAGGAGATTTGTCAAGGGGTATGGATCAATAGTGACACCCCTGAATGACTTAACTTCTAAGAAAATGCCCAAAAGGTTCAGTGGACAGTTAGCTGTCAAAAGGCATTTGATGACCTGAAGCAGGCCATGTGCACTGCTCCAATTCTGCAGAGTCCTGATTACTCCAAGAAGTTCATTGTTCAAACTGATGCATCTGAATTGGGGGTAGGGGCTGTACTGTCACAATTGAATGAAGAAGGTCAGGATCAGCCAGTAACTTTCATTAGCAGAAGGCTGACCCCTAGAGAGAAACGTTGGTCAGCCATAGAGAGGGAGGCCTTTGCTGTGGTCTGGGCTCTGAAGAAGTTGAGGCCATACTTGTTTGGTACACACTTCCTGGTTCAGACAGACCATAAGCCCCTCTTATGGCTAAAACAAATGAAGGGTGAAAACCCCAAACTGCTTAGGTGGTCCATTTCCCTACAGGGGATGGACTTTACAGTGGAACATAGGCCTGGGAGTAACCATGCGAATGCAGATGGACTCTCTAGGTATTTCCACTTAGAACATGAAGACTTAACTGGGCAAGGTTAGTTTAATGTCCCTACGTTTGGGGGGTTGTGTAGGAGAGTAGGATCTGCTTCACATGGGTACCCCCACTTTTTGCTGATGCTTCACTGTTTTTCGACATTAGTCTGGCTGGGGCCCTGCTAATCAGAACCCCAGCCTAGCTGCTTCCTCTCTAAAATGGTTTCCATGTGCCTTAGGCACATCACTGATTGGGATCTGGAGTGCCCTTATAAGTCCCTAGTATATGGTATACTATGTACCAAGGGCATAGGTACCTCAGAGGCCTGCCAGGGGCTGCAGCATGTATTATGCCACCCCTGGAAGGCCATCCAAACTGACACCACAGGTCTGCTACTGCAGCCTGGGTAAGGTGGTGCATGCGCCCCTTACTGTGATAAAGGTTACCTATATCACTAAATACATACACACATATAAACCTATAAGTCACTCCTAAGGCAGGCCTTATCAATCCTAAAGGCAGAGTGCATGGTTCCTATGTGAGAGGGTGCCCCTGCATGAGTCGGGCCCCTCTGCAGCGTTCGGAGACCATCTCTGATGCTGTTTGTAGTGCAGCCTGACCATATACTCTTAAGCGCATTATATCCTCGCGGTAAAATGCTAACTTTGGAATGGCTGCACCTAAACATGTCGTGTTTGGTGTCAAACATCTTGGAATACTACCCCCCCACCAATCCTGGCGGCGGGAGTAGCATTCCACCCTTCTAGAGGGAAAGACATGTTAACTCTGACTAGTCCTGTAACTTCTTTCCAGAGCCCTGGCATCACAAAATGGATGCTGCTGCCACAGACACGAGTCTGGCCTCCTGCTGCTGGACGAAACTCCGGCAGGGGAGGCCTGGACAATTGGTTTCCTGTCCCAGGGAGGTGTGACCACCTCCCCAGACAGGATAATGTGTATTGGGGCTGGGCGGGAGCACTTTCGGGTGCTTTGAAGTCCTGCACTGGGGGCACATTTGGTGTCCCTGTGCATACCCCAGTTCAAACCAGATCAGGGGCTTGCAGCCCCTGCTTTGGCGCGAACTGGACAAAGGGAAAGGGGTGTAGCCACCCCTCTGCCCTGAAACACCCATAGGTGGGGCCACAGAGTAGTCCAACCCCTATCTTTAGTATAAAGGTAGGAACCCAGTCCTTAGGACTTTAGATTATCCCTGGATGAAACTCTGTAACTGAATCCTGGACCTTCGACGCTCTACTCACGATTAGAGGACAGAAGAATCTCCCTTGGGGTCAAGGAGTGACTCCCCTGCTTGGCAGGCACCAAAGAAGCATCTGTCCGGTTTGCATTTCTGAAGCTCCCATCAGACGCCGAAGTCATCGCATCACCAGAGGTAGATTCTCAGACTTCCCCAAGGCTACCCTGAGTCCCCAGCAAAGCTGAGGCCCGTGGCTATCGTGGGTGACTTGAGACCATGACCCCTGGACACCGAGCACATTTGCAAGTGCATCCTCTTCTGGGTGTCCCAAGAAGTCGTGCTTTGGGATCCGAGTAGCCCTACCCTCCAGCACCACCTGCACCGAAGATCACTGGCTCTCACTCCACGAGTGTCCTGTAAGCCAGATCCACGTGCGGCGTCACAAGGCTCCTTTGCAGTCGCTAGCCTGTTGGCTAGTAGCCCTTAACGAAGGCCAATCCTTTTCTAACTTGGCATCCTGGTTGTTCCAGGCCTGCCCTCACTGACCCTCGCTGGGTGAGTTCCACAGACCTTGCTGGTCTGCACCATCGACGATCTACATCTTCACCGAGACTTGCCGTTGCCAAGGCTTGTTGGGTCCAATCCGGTCGCCGACACCTCAGCACTCGACAGACATTATGTACCAGCCCGAATCCTGCTCCTGGTCGCCGACAACGCCTCCTGGACTTCGTGGCTGAAGAGTCAAGACAACCGTCAATGCACCTGAAGCACTCGACATCGGTGGGCATCTGTCCATCGTCTTCCTGGTCACTGGCTAGTGACCCAGACTCTGTCCCCTCTGCTTTCAGGTTCTTCAGAACTCCGATCCACTCTTGGATCCACCCGGACACTTTTCTCTTGGTCGCCAGCAGCACTTTGCAGCAGATCGCCATTCGAATCGACGACGAAACCCGACCCCGAAAGGCACCTATGCACCCGGCTTCCCTGGGTGATTTAACACGAGTACTCCGGTGCTCCCGTGGGTAGAGACTCTTCAAAGTCCTAGATCTCAAAGGGTTTTGTCCAAGTCCTCTTTTAAGTGTCCCTTTTCTCTAATTTCCCGATCCCGACTTTCTCCATAGAAGTCAACGGCGTATCGCGGTTGTGTATTTACACTGCACGCGTCTCCCGTGGGTCCCCTGTGTCACTACCTTGGGTGGTTCCTTGTGTTCCAAGCACTTCTAGAGGCTCTAGGCCTAGTGTCTAGTTCAGTCGTGGTTCGCATACCACTTTATTGGTATATGGTTTGGTACGCCCCTAGGGCCCAAACGTGTATTTGTGCTATTACTGTGTTTAAATATCTTCTAACTTATGTACTTCGAACTCTAGCCTCATAAAGAGACTAGAGGGGTGTGTTTAGCAATAAATACATATATTTTGAATATATACCTGGTGTGGTGCTCTTTCATTTGATCACTCAAGAGATTATAGACTGGTAAAACAAGCTGCTTTACATTCCTTCAAGACTTAGCCTGAAGGCTGCTCTCCATAGCTACCACTAGGATAGCTTTCAATAAGGTTGTCTTTAACCTATCTCCAATAAGGGGTTGTTTGGACTGGTGCAAGGTGCCCACTATAATTAGTGGACAGCATATACCAGGCCAACTTCTCACAGTGCTGTCCTGTCATGTGTTCACTGTGAGCTTTGTCATGACCTTCCATGTTCTAGTTAACATTTTTTTTGCGGTATGTAAGTTTTGAAAGTTCAGCTTTACTAACATGCATGTTCATTGTTTTTTTCTTTCGTTTGATGACTCATCTGATATGTACATTAATGAAATACTCAAAATTGTGTACATCTACTTCACTTCCTAACCACCATATGTTTGTTACGTTTAGGCTGTCCTGTTTACAGTGTTTATTTTTTGAGGTTTTCAATGGTGTTTTAACAGTGTTTTCCAAACATTTTGAAATCAGTGCTTATCAGTGTTTTTCAGCTGGCTAACCCCTTCAAATAGACAAATAACTGTTTTTTCCAGTGTTAAAAAAATGCTTTTTCCAGAGATTGTTATAAAGCACATGTTGTACCTGGTCCTTTTTGCAGGGTTATCCCCAAACTTTTTGCCTTCTTCCTCCAATTTTTGCTGACTTGTTTTTGTTGGCTTTACAATGCTGGGCACTTTACCACTGCTAACCAGTGCTAAGGAACATATGCTCTCTGTCTAAATTGTATTGGTGATTGGTTTATCCATGATTGGCATATATGATTTTCTACTAAGTCCCTAGTAAAGTGCACCTGAGGTGTCAAGGGCCCGTAAATCAAATGCTACTAATGGGCCTGCAACACTGATTGTGCCACCCACATGAGTAGCCGTGGAAACATGTCTCAGACCTGCCACTGCAGTGGCTGTGAGTGCAGTTTAAAACTGCCATTTCGACCTGGCATGTGCACCCACTTTCCAAGCCCAAAACTTCCTTTTATTACATACAAGGTACCCCTAAGGTAGGCCAAGGTAGCCCCACAGGCAGGGTGCAATGCATTTAAAAGGTAGGACATGTACTATTGTGTTTTACATATCCCAATAGTGAAATACTGCTAATTTCGTTTTTCACTATTGCAAGGACAATCTCTTCCATAGGGTAAAATGTGGATTGCCTTGAAATATCTTTTAAGTGTAATTTCCCATTGGGAGCAGATAGAGATTTGGAAAATGGGGTCTCTGATCTCACAATATAAAAATACATCCTTAGATGAAGTTGGTTTTTAAATTGCATATTTGAAAATACCTCTTTTAGAAAGTGAGCATTTTCTTGCTTAACCATTCTGTGCCTCTGCCCGTCTATAGAATACACGTCTGTGTTGACAGACAGTTGTGCTCTTTTCAGGGAAAGGGAGGGTCTTGTGCACTACAAAGACTTTCCTTTGACGTCTGCATACCTCAAAGGCAGAAAGGGGTATATGTATTGGACTTCTGACACCCTACAATAAGAACACTTTTGGACTGAGGACATTCTGCCAGAAGGAAGAGCTGGATGTTGTAGGAGGAACTGCCATTCTGTCTGTTGCTTTGTTGTGCTGGCCAACTGCTTGCTGTTTCTGTCCTGGGAGTTAAAGGACAGGACTTTGCTATCTACATCCTGCTTCCAAGGTTCTCCAAGGGCTTGTGTGTGCTTGCCTCCTGTTAAGGAGTCTCAGGGTAATCAAAGACTTCACCTGCCAGTGCTTAGGCTCCTCTGCTGAGAGTCCTGACTTGCCAAGTGGTGCCAAATCCAGTTGCTGGGCCCTTGGAAGTGTAAATTGGTGATCTTAGGGAGAAAATCCACACATTGACTACCAGCGCCTGTTCTCTCAATGCACTGCTGCAAAATATTGATGCATTGCCGCTGCCTGCACAGAAGCGTGGTTCCCTCTAGAAGCATTGAACACGGCTTTCACCGAAGGCCCCAGCTAGCCATCACAACGCATCTCGTTGCTGACTTATGGCAGTGTGAGTCTCAGGGACCATGTCACCGACATCCGTGGCACCCGTTCCGACTCTGACGCAGCACCTGCTTTGTGGCTGAGGAATCAACGCAGCGCCTGCTTCGCGGCTATGAAATCGATGCAGTGCCTGCAGTGCCGATGTCGCATCACCGCAGCGTGTCTGGATTTTTGACGCATTATCCCTCTATGCAGATTCTTCATCAACACCGTGCTGCAGTAAGGAACCGAGGCCGTGTGTCCAGAAACCAATGCATCACCTCCCCTTCCAGTAAGGAATCAACGCATCACCTCCCCTGCCAGTAAGGAACCAACACATCACCTCCCCTGTGTAGTAAGGAACCAATGCATCTTTTTGCTTTCCTGGCACCTCACTTCTCCTGTGCCTTGCAATGTCTTGGATTTTTGATGCATCTAACTTACTTTGTGCCAAAATGAACTCATTCATTGATTTCCATGGACTAAACTTGCTTAATCTTTAAAGAGTAACATTTTAATTGGTATATGTTGGACGTTTGTCATTTTGGTCTTGTTTTATTCAGATAAACATTGGCTATATTTTTCTAGACTGGTGTGGACTCCTTTTGAAGTGTTTTCACTGTGTTACTGTGTCCGTGTATAAATGCTTTACACATTGCCTGTAAGATAAGCCTGACTGCTCGTGCCGAGCTACCAAGAGGGGAGCATGGTTATCTTAGCTGGGTGACTCTTACCCTGACTAGAATGAGGATCTTACTTGGACAGGGTGCAAACCACTGCCAACTAGAGACCCCATTTATAACAGCACTTATCTAATTTAAATGTGATGTAATGCTGGGTATGTAGTGTCTTCCCATTGACAGTGTGTCCAATGGACTTATATTAGACTATTTTAAACATGGAAAGTCTGTGTATTGCATGCTCACTCACACTCAAATCTCATAACCCTCTCTCACATCCCATTACCTCACACTCACTCTGTCAAGACTCTGCCTAGTTTGCAGAATAATTAATGGATTAAAGTAAGAGTGCTGAGTACAGATATTAATAAACAAATTCCTGGATGCATTTTGAGTCACTCACCTATTCCTTTATTGAATATTATGACATTGTAGGGGTAGCCAACCCTGCCAACAGCACAATACTTTGTGAAAATTTAAAATGTTGAATCACACTACATTAATTTGTAGCCCTGCATTCTAAGGCACTTGAAACCTGAAGCTTAAGCATGCTCACCACTGATTTTTGCACTATTTGACTGACTACAGTCGGATGGGGCTACCGTTGTGAGAACATTCAGAGCTGCCAAGTGTCCACATGGCAACTGTCTCACTTTAAGTCAGTCCTGACCTTTTATCAGACATTACATTGTATTCTGAATCTTGAAATGTTGTTGTCAACATTGTAACTATGGACTCTAAAACTACAGCAGTGAGGTGCAAGTGGCTAAAAAGCCTGGATTAGCTGAACATGACGCATAAGAATGGGACACCCTGCAGCATTGAATTTTTCTGAAATGTGGAAAATCTTGTGTCATGTTTTCACCACAAGCTCATTTGCACGGTGACAGCACTTTTATCACAGGTATCTGCCACTAGTACCTTGCATTGAATGTTTTAAGCCTGGGGTATTTGGCAGGTGAAATGCCATCAATTCTGACTTGTTATAAAATGGTTTTACCCATTCTGTGTCTGTTGGTGAAAGTGATAGTACACATTTGGCAATATTCCTCTGAGCCAGTAGTTTCAGCAATCAGAGAAAGAATTAAGCACTGGCAACAGATCAAATATTATTTTAATATTCCCACATTCTCTGCAGTATATAAATTAGTTAAATCAGATCCAACCCATTCTTCTAAACCCTGCACTTTCAGCCCAATAATATAAAAGTGGAGAAAGCAAAAGGAGAAGAAGCAATATCTGAAAATAACAAAACTCAAGCAGAATAATCTTAGAACAGTCTTTCTTGCTACAACCTCATATAACATAGTTACATTGTATTGGTCCCTGACTAACTCTCTCTCACATTCCTTTCTTTGATTGACATTTTAGTTTGTGGTTGTGCAGGTGTTTATCAGTGTTTATATTTTCACACTGATGAGGGCTGTTTCCCTTTTGGTTAGGTTTTATCAGTTATTATAGGTTTAAGCCTTAAACAGGACAGCCTAGTTATGTTTTACCTACAACTTTCACACAATTATTGAACAATGTGAAGAAATTTCGATGTTCAAAATATAGCCTTATATCATAACATTATTTAAAATACTTTGTAGTCCTATTGAATATCTGCCTACTCTCAGACAACCTATGTGTGGAACCTATTGAGAATCTACATTTCCAATAGGTTAACCTTCCATTTTTCACATACTTAAACTATTACCAACCCTTTCACCTCCTTTGAATAACTGATTATGCAGCTGGATTGTGAATTTTCAATTTTAACGAGTTGTAATTACCAACATTGGAGTATGAAAGCACAGGATAGTGACAAGTTTGTTAAGACTCCACAATGTCAGTGTTTGTACAATGGAAAATATTTCCCCTTCTAGCTAAAGTTACATAGATATGCATTTTTGACCCAACAAATTCACAAATTCTCTCTCTTTTTTAACATTCCTTTTTAGCAGACCGGGCTGATCAATGGCCATCACTGCAGAATCAGGGGCAAGAACGCAGATCCTCAGCTCAGACGCAGACCTAAAGACTCAATACCACCAGAGAGGAAAAGGAAGCAACCACCAGCAGGGGCAATTTATTTATTTTTTGCAGATTTATATAGCACGAACTCGACCCGAAGGTATTGGAGCGCTTTACATGAGCACCGGTTACGTTACACAAGGACACATTCATGTTTTTGGTGGGCACGGGGAGATTAAGTGATTTGCCCAGAATCACAGGATGTGGACGTGACCCCGAGGCTCGAACCTTGGTTTCCAGCTCCAAAGTCAGCAATCTGGCCGTCAGACCACATCCTCTACCCAATTCCCCTACCCAGATTCTATAAAGATCTGTTTCCAAGAGACTCTGGGTGGAAGCTTAATCAGTTACATGGGAGGGGAGCAGTGGATCTACGTAGACACCACCAGACAAGAGAAACAAGTTCTTGGCTCTCCTTATGGCTTGGGCAAGACCAACCTGTGGTGTCCCAAGAGGAGGCCCCCCACACCATCTGGGCCTGTACCCAGCCACTCCTTAACTCCAGCTGCACCCCCTGCTCATTCATTAACTTTTCCTTCCAGTGCACTTGATTCAAGGGACACTTCTGCCTCCTAAACCTCACACCCTATTGTATTGCCCAATCCCTTCCCCTTTAATGTGTCCTCGGATGTTCTCAAGGAGTCCTGAAGACAATTGGAGTGGTTCAAGGAGAGATCTTTTGGAATATCTTCCAGACTTAGTTAGGGTGGCCCAGATACTTTGGGAGAGGGTCACTGAGCAGCTCCAAACATTATGTGGCCTTATGACACCAGTGACAGCAGCTCTTATATCATGTTTGCCTCCTCATCATGCCCCACCTCCTGTTGTCCCATGTCCAAGTTCATCTGTGACCCCCGTTTCCCTGCTACTCCTCTATTTCATTCTACATTCTGGTTGTCTGGTCCTACCATGGCCAGCCATTTGATGTCTGTGTCAGAGGAGGATTTACACAGTTGGTTAAAACTGAAAGTGAGCATGACCAGGAACTTTTGCCCCCAAGCCAGGAAACTTAGTCGGACACTCCCTCTAGTTTGAAGTAGCTTAGCCTTTATTATAATTAGGAGTGGGTGATAAATTCTGCTCAGTAAGTGGAGTTCGCAAAGTTTTGCCCACTTTGAGTTGCACTTGTATCGTGTAGTTCCGGCAAAATTCCACTAACAGGTGCCTGGCACAGTTTTATCTCACATGTGGCTCACCAACGTTAAGTTGGCAAGTGTTAATTTGCATCGCCTAGCCCGATTTTCAGGCTCTCAAACACCTCAAAGTGTGCTGTAGTAGCAGGTCACGACCGTTCATGTTTGAAAGCTGCTGCTCTTGTAGAAAATCTACTTGAGCAGATGAAAGAAGCAACACCTACTGACACGCTGTGTGGTGACGTTCGTGCTGATTTTACGGAGTGGAACTAGCTACCGGTGCTAAAAATCAGCATGAGCAGCACGAGGTGCCGAATTCTGTCCGTGGAACTCATGGCATCTTTTTATGTAACTCTGTGACTTCTGCACACCCCTAATTATAATACTGGATAGTTGACTCTTCGATTTGGACCTTATATGGACTATGGATGTTTTAGTTTTCCCTTTGTGTAAAGACTGGTTCCTTTGATGCTTTCTGACGTGTTTTTATTATGTGCCCAACCCCTCCAAGTTATCATGTCCCCTCTGAGTAAATATCATGGAGCTGATTTAAAGTTCAAAGTAACTGTACTCTGGATTTACAGCTGCCCACCACATCTCTTATATTGACAGGAACTGCCATCATGGCGGTTTCTGTCCATGCATTGCAATCAGGCCCTGCATTTTCATTAATTTGGCCACTTTAGTGTTGCAGGGATTCTGCTCATAAACAGAACTATGCTTGGTACTATATAACATCAGTATGAAGGGGACTGAGTCACCATACCACATCAGTATCTATTAACCCAAGTCCGACTAGGTATAGTGCCTTCCTTGCCCTCCTAACCTTTCCAGAGAGACAAGTGATCAGCACCCAGAACACAACACTCTTGAGCCTCTCAGGGATCGTGGTAACAGGACACAATCTTTTGCTCTCTCACTTATACTTGTCCACAATAAGATAGAAAAGAGACACAACAGAAGTTTACAATGTTTATTTAAACTATTGTGCTCTAAGATGCCTCACCACAATTATTTAACAGATACATGTCAATTATGTCATCAACATGGTTTATAAACCATGTACAAGAAAGAGCCCTGTCATGGTATCTAACAGATCTGCCTCAATGGTCCCCCACTACTAAAGCTAAGCAGTTATAGATTATAGATCTCTGGGTTCGGTGGCGGACCCTGTACCTTAGCATACATAGGTAGATATTCTGTATCTTGACTGACCAGGCGCTCTTGTCTCAAGACCTTCGCTCAGTGAATCTGTTGTTTTCCAGAACCCCTGTCCTTAGTTATATGACAAGATATGTGTATTAAAAAAGCAGATGCATTCTTCAATTATGTCTATGTGCTAGTGTCTGACCAGAGAAAAATAATAAGGGTCAATGTTGTTTGACCTTGCTTAGACTTGTTCGTACTAAATCCCAGGAAAAGGACAAATTGCAAAAACATGTGCTGATTCTGTGTGAAAATACAATGTGGCACAAAAGCAAGTGTGATGTTTAATAATATGTGCCAAACCAAAGCAGCCTACAAGATACATAATTAGGCTAACATAGGGAAAACGACAATGGGTCATGTGAGAAACACACAACACCCTCTCTTTGGTCAGAATAATAGCAAGATAAAGCACTAAAAAGTATGAATGTAATCGAGAGATAAACAAACTCAAAGCACAATTTATAAAATTATATTAGGTAAACTAGAAAATTAATTGTCAATTTTGAAAAATAGTCAAATTATGGTGCTTCAGAGGAATCCCCAGTGGCGGCTCGCAGAGGGAGTGCTGTGGGGCGGTGGGCCAGGGCGGGGGAGGGGCTGCGTGGGGGGGTAGTGGAGTCAGACACGCGACGGGCAGGAGTAAGGTAAGTAAATAAATAAATACAACTATTTACCTTGCGCTCGCTGCATCGCTAACTTGATTGACAGCCCAAGTTACAAGTTACAAAAAATAAGCATGATCCTCAGTCTTAGCCGATGCTGAGATAGTTACCGGGTAACCTGCATCTGTGTTAGTAGTGCCTGTATTCTGTGATCCATTTCCTCAAAAGTGAGTGGCTCAAACCTCGCATTGCGGAAAAGCCGCAAACACAAGGGTCAGTCCTTAAAATGGGACGCTGAGGGACTTATTAGCAGTTCAATTTCCACAACAGCGGGCGTCTGCAAGGCCAGGCAAATATCTAGTGCCCAATCGAAGAGGCACGAGAGGCAGTGAAACACGGGCTATACCCAGGTAAATCAGGCAGCCCGGTATGTTAACAACCGATCAAGAGCCAGTTCTTGTAGTAGAAATATTCCAAAATACTGAAGCAAGCACTCACAATGGTCTTGGAGGAGTTGTAGTTCCAGGGGGCTTGCAAATGGAATATCCATTGCAGAGAATCTTAAATAGAATGAGAGTGCTGCAAATGAGGAATAACAGCAGCGGAAATCCTCCGAACACACCGGAAACAATTTAATGAATAAAAACCTATATTATTCCAAAGACCATTTGGAATAAACTGACTAGGCCAAAACCGACAACCTTAAAAAAATGTGCACGACAGGCCATGTTGGATGCATTGAAAATGTGATGCAATAATTCACCAAAATGCAGGGGGTTGTGTTAAACAATAATTGTATTTCACTTGAAGCTCCAGCCACTAACAGTTCAAAGGTTTCGCGAGCAGATGGAGAGCTACCTCTTTTTGAAACAATAATGCTTTGAGTCTGTTTAGCTTTGTGAGAGGTTGGCCTGGTATATGATGCACACTTAAGTAAGTGGGCACCCTTACTAAGTCCAGACAACCCTTAAAGTGATTTTAGTGGTCTTAGACACCTTATAAAGCTCTCTAAGTGGTAGTTGTGGAGAGCAGCCTTCAGGCTTAGTCCAGAAGTAGTGTAAAGCAGCTTGTTTTACCAGAACATAATCTTATAGGTATTGATTTAGTGAAAAAGAACCACACACTGTATTTATCAAAATATGTATTTATTATAAGACCGGAGCACGTCAGACGGAGATCAAACAAGCAGCAAGGAACTTCTCACTGTAGAAGTGCGCTCGCTCCGCACGTCCTCCGAGGGAGCCACCGAGCCCTAAACTAAGAGTTATAGGTACAACTGACCCATTACAATACAGCGCACTACTTGACGCCCTAAGAAGAAGGGTAAGTGCAATTACTTACCTACGCAGGCCACGCAACAGTGTCTTGCTAATCCGGTCCTGAAGAAAGCCCTCCGACCCAACTGGGCACCCATCTGGCTGAAACATGTCGACAGCTCGACCACCCATTTTTTGACACAGGTGCCATAGATCAGTAGCCCTTCTATTCACGCACCGCATTTCTATTTAATCTTGCCCCACCCCTGACTAAATAAATTTGAACCAGTGGCAGGGAGGCAATTTTAAGTTCACTCCACTCTCACCCTCACTATTCCTGATCACCATCCCTGATCACTACAGCGAATAACCAGTTGGTCTCCCTTCTGGTGGAGGAAAGCACAGATAAGACCCAATGATGATGCTTTTCACGTAAGAAGTAAAAGCGGACAACCAAGATATACCGCTATTACGAGTAATACGTGAATGAGGATTTTTTAGACGGCAAGAACCCTAGACCCTGGTAAAAATAGGACAAGTGATCCATTCTCCCCTGATTACTTTATTATAAGACACTCACTAACATATTCAGATATCTCCTAGCCAGAGATACACATAATACACACAATACTGTTCAATAGAGGGGGGCGTGGCTTGCGCGAACAAAGATGGCCGCTTCTTAGAGCGGCTCCGACACTCGTTCCCACTAAACCCCTGTAAATCCATATAAAATCCGACTGAGCAGTCTGGTAGTGGTGCGGACTAAGGTGGCGAAGTAGCGAGGTCAACGACTGTGTGCCTAGTTTGGCGATCGGAGGTCAAGACCCGTTCACCTCCGTCTCGCAGCCTTATGGAAGCAACAAAGTGCCGGCCTTGATTAGCAACAAAAGGGTAATGTCCTCCGGAGGCGCCATCGGAAAAGAACAGAAGCGGTCGCCAAGAAGTGACAGATCAAGACAGACTAAAGAACCAGAGGTTTGTCTCCGACCACTCCAGGCACACTAGACGTCGAATGTCGACAATATTGGGGACCGGCCTGATCAGAACGAAGTGGCGAGCCGACTGAACTAGGAGACATCCCTCCCCCAATCGAACTGAGGCCTGGGACAGATGGATAAAGGTGGTGGTGGCACCGGATGGCACCTAGGGGCCGATAGAAAAGGTCGTCAAGCTATGGTGTGACTCGCAGAGGCAGTGGAGGCGAGGGGGGGCACGACGACCCTCCCCAGTTGCATGAGTGAAGGTAAACTGACCAAAGTGAGGCTGGGGGTGAAAAGAGAAATGGCGACCACGAGTAAGACGTTACCCGCCCAACTAACATCGAGGCATGGGTCCACAAATTGCTCGCCGATCGATAAGCAGGAGAGGACGGAATTTTGGGGGAACTCGGTGACAACCTGACAGGCCGCAGGGGTTGTCTACAGAGCCCCTGGCAGGTGGCAGCGGCTCACCCAGGGACCCACAAGGAGAGAAGTACAAGGGAGGCTCACCCCGAGTGTAACAATGACGGGTGGAAGAAATTCTAAGAGCACCCACCAAATTAAACTCGAAAAATTTGCCCTACCGAAAGGAACTGAAACTCAAGATTCCCCTCAGGAACAACGGTCCCAAGAAGATCAGGCGACATCGGGTGAAGCAGCGCCATCTCTACAAGACATCATGTTGGCGATTTGAGGGGTACAAATGGCTCTGGAGAATAGAATAGACTCGGTTACGACGGAAGTTTCACTAATGCGTGCAGATCTACGCAATATGGGGGCAAGAGTACAAACTATGGAAGACTCGACAAAAACTTTGCTTCAAGACACCACAGCGCTTAAAACACAAATGAAGGAGATGCAGAAGCTCAATACCCAACTAGAGGCCAGGCGCGAAGACCAGGAAGGGCGATCAGGATGAAATAATGTCCGTATTTTGGGGGTTCCCGAGAGGGCCGAGGGGTCAACAGCGAACCTAACTGTGGAGGAACTGATTCAGAAGCAACTTCAGCCAAAGGGGCTCTCAAAGTTTTTCTCGGTAGAAAGAGCCCACTGTGTCCCCTGGGGATGCCCCAGGCCTGCGGCCCCACCGAGACCAATCATAGCACACCTTTTTAACCACAAAGATAGAGATGCCATTTTGCACACGGCCCGGGTGGCCCCCCCGGTCCAAGTTGAAAACGCAAGCATTGCCATCTTCCCGGATTTTACCCTGAGGACACAAAGATTGGGACGCAGTTTCATCGAAGTGAAGAAAGTGCTCCGAGAGAAAGTGGTGAAGTATTCCATGCTTTTCCCAGCACGCCTTTGTTTGAAATCCGGGGGGAAGGTTTGGTTCTTCGCTACACCGGAGGAAGGATGGGACTGGCTAGAGGGTTGAAGGACAGTTGGAGGTGCTAACAACGGAGCCCGTCGGGGAAGAATAAGGACAACGATGATGGGCCCCAGTGAATGACAAATGGAAGAGGTTCAAACTGACTAGATGTCATAAAACATGATACCCGTTGAAATGGGTAAGAGAGACATGAGTCCGTGGACCAACAGGACAATTAGCCACTTGAGCAACTTTGGCCCAAATAAAACATCGGGCGAGGGCCTGGTGGTGCTGGTAAGGACACAACGTAAACCCTGGGCTGCGGCAGGGGTTGGCTTGGGCAGAGACAAGAAATCCCCATAGGATTGAAAAGACTAAGAACTTAATATAAATCTCGGACAAACTAAATGTAAGGCCGAAGAGAGGGTAGGGGAGGAGTTAAGGGGCAAGCACACGTTCCCTATGCTCAGTTAGTTGGAGGGGGGACAACAGGCTCTCTGCTTAGTTGGGGGGGCGGGCAATTGGGGCACCGTCTGGCAGGGTTGCCGCGTTGGGGGTGGTTGGGGGAGGGTTAGGGAAGGGGGTTGTTTCAATCTTTGTAGTTGTTTTGTTTTGTAATTTTGTATGTGACGAGAACCGAGCAGATAATATTTTCATAAATGACCAAGACACTCAGACCTATATAGTGGGCCCGAGAGTACCTGAAAAGAGTAGAGTTCCAGCAAAACTCAATGCATTGCCAAGGGGGGTAACAGATCAAGCATTACATGGAGGGGCAAATTCAGGGTGAAATAAAACTCATGTCCTGGAATGTAAATGGGTTGGGGAGCAAGGTCAAGCATGGCACAGACCTCCAATCTATAAAGAGACACTCCCCAGATGTGGTTCTCTTACAAGAAACCCATCTCATGCGAAATAGTTGCAAGGCCTTAAACCGGTGGGGCTACGAAATGAAGGCGCACGCAGGATATACAGCGGGATCGAGGGGCATGGGATTTATCTTCAAGAAAGGGTTACCCCTCATAATAGAAAAAACATGGACAGATAGACAAGGTAGATATGCGGCGATCTCGGGGCAATGGGCGGGCAAAGTAGTAAATATTCTATCAATATACGTCCCACCCACTTTGAAAGACCAGACTTTGACAGATCTGGGTACTTTAATACTGGACCTTCCATTTGGCCATCTATATATGGGAGGGGACTTTAACATGACGAGCTGCGATGCTCTGGACCGTACGTCACCCAGGACGCAGGCTCCCACCCAATCACGATTGGCTGAATTTCTTCTAGCACTAGGCCTGATCGATATTTGGAGATCGGTAAATCCAACTGCATCAGAATACACCTTTTACTCAGGAGCACACAGCAGATTGACTTCTTGATTTCCCTTCCAGCACTCCTTCCCCAATACACAGACGTTAGGCATTTAGCAAGGGGTATCTCCGACCACTCGCCCATATGGGCAAGATACATGGTGGGGGGGAGGCGGCGCCCGGCACAAGTAGCCATAAATCCCTGGTATATCAAGGTCCCACAGATTAGAAAGGGTCTTACTGAGGCCACTAATCTCTACTTTCAGGAGAACATTAATACAGTCGCATCAGCACAGATATTATGGGAAGCCTACAAGACGGTGGTGAGAGGCCAGGCCCTCTCACTGATTGCAGGACATAGGAAAGAGAAAAGAGCGACAGTTACGAAGCTTGAACAAGAAATACTGGAGCTAGAGCTTCAAATAGTAAGGAATCAGGATGACGACTTACAACATACGCTAAAACTAAAACAACAAGATTATAGAGACTGTGTCACAGAAGAGGCCAGGAATAAAATCAGAGACACGCAACGTCGGGTATATGAAACAGGCGATAAAACGGGGAAACTGCTGGCCTGGTTGGACCAATGCCAGAGGGTAAATCGATGAGTTGCGTCCATTATCTATAAAACCGGGGAGATGACTAAAGATCCAGGGCGTATTGCCGAAACATTCAACGGCTACTATGCGGAGACTTACTCCGCAGGAACGAAATATTCAGAACAGGAATCCCGGGATTTCCTGAAAGACATTGCGTCCCCGGTCCTAACTGAAGAAGAACGACAGACGTTGGAGGAAGACCTAACGGTGGCTGAAATAACTCAGGCCATAGGAGCCCTGAGTTACATAAAGAGGGAAAGCCTAGGGACCAATGTGTATCATATAGGCCAATCTCGTTACTAAAAGCAGAAGCAAAAATCCTCGCGAAGCTTCTTGCCCAACGGCTTCTTCCCCTACTTCCTGCCCTGGTTCACCCGGATCAATCCGGATTTATGCCGGGGCATAGTTCAGCTTTAAATCTCAGGCGCCTTCATGGTGTCATGGGACGCGCCCACAGGATTAGAGAGGATGCGGCGGTCCTGTCCCTGGATGCGCAAATGGCCTTTGATACCATCGAGTGGCCATACATGATTGCAATCCTCAAGCGAATGGGATTTGGACCACGATTCCTATCCTGGCTCAGGATTTTATATACAGTACCCCAAGCGCAGGTTGGGGTAAACTGTGAAAAATCTCGTATATTTTCTCTACACTGAGGGACAAGACAAGGATGCCCGTTATCCCCACTTGTCTTTGCATTGATGTTGGTGCCGGTGGTGGCATGGATCCGTAGAGATCCAATAATACGCAGCCTGCGATGGTCGGAAGCTTGGGAGGACAGGATCTCGCTTTACGCGGACGATATCCTCTTATATGTCGCATCTCCCCGAGCCTCTATAGCGAGAATATTAAACATCTTTGCTACATTTGGAAGGTACTCTGGCTACACCATCAACTGGGCTAAGTCAGTGGTCTTTGTTCTTAGTGGGCAAGAGCCGATTTTACCGGCCGACTGCGAGGCTCAAGTGGCCCTGGATGGCTTTCGATATTTGGGTATCTTCATAACAGCAGATAGCGAGAGCTATCATGCCCGAAATCTGCAACCTCCTCTGGAGCTCCTCAAGAATGACATCCACCACTGGCAAACCCTCCCCCTCTCATTGTTAGGCAGAGCGGCATTGTTTAAAATGATGGCGCTGCCGTGTTTTTTATATGTCCTGCAAAATACAGCTTTCCCAGTTCCAGACTCATATTTTAACACTATAGACAGTACGGTACGCTCCCTACTGTGTGTTGGGGGCCCTCCAAAGATTGCCCTCAACAAACTGACACGTAGTTGGTACGATGGAGGAATAGCACTGCCACACATCTAAACATACAATAGGGCAGCCCAATTAGCAACCATCAACCAATGGACGCACCAACCACTAACAGAACCAGCATACAAAATGGACCGACTAGTGATGCAGCCGAGAGGCTACCTTCAAACACTGTATACTAACCCATGGCGACTCCCTCTGGAGGGCCCCACGGCGGTGACGGACCCGACAGAGGAATTTGGCCCTGGCCAAACTGGGATGGAAACATAAACTCACCAGGGTCACCCCGCTTTGGGAATCCCAACAACTTGGTGCCTCGCGAATCAGGAAAAGTTTTAGTAAATGGGACTTAATAGGAATCTCTAAACTGGGAGACCTACACGCGGGGGTAAAATAGTCTTGTTTGAACAATTGCAAAAAACATATGACCTGGCCCAGACCGAGTATTTCCCCTACCTGCAGATCCGACACGTCATACAAGCAGTGGTGCCCCGGGTATTGGAGCTTCCGGAATCGTCCCCCCTCGAATGTACACTCCTCGAGGAACATTTGCCTCGAAAGACAATCTCACTCACCTATCAGACACTAATTAATAACTTACCTGACACTCTCACAGCCCTGAAAGACCGATGGAGTCAGGACATAACTGACCTACAAGAAGAGGACTGGCCCGAAGCTTTAGCCTCCCCGAGGGAAGTAGCCATCAGGGCCCGTTTTAGAGTAGTCCAGCTCAAAATTCTGCATAGTACCTACATCTCATACACTAGCCTTGTAAAGATGGGTCGCAGGACAGAAGCAACTTGTAATAGGAGTTGTGGAGAGGTGGGATCTTTCTATCATGTACTCTGGACCTGTCAGGAAATTCAGGTCTATTGTCAGGCGATAATGTCATGCATATCAGGGGTTGTGGGAGAAGAGCTTACACCTTCGCCCAAATGGTGCCTCCTAAATGTATGGGAAGACTCAGATCTGGGACGAGCAGATCAAACCTGGGTTACCTTAGGGCTGATGGTAGCAAAACTAACTATAGTGCGCCAGTGGGGGCAAGCCTCTCGCCCACCCTCCGGGACTGGAAGAGAGACATGGACTGGTGTATGGTGGCAGAGAAAACAGTTTATGTGAAAAGAGGGTGCACGAAAAAATGGGGAAAATTTGGACTAAATGGAATGAATACAGGGGAAATCCATGCACCCCTGCCGGTGGGAGAAACTGTTCTCTCCTTGATCCATGCAGAGACTAATTGAACTACATCAGAAACTTGGTGAACAAATGAAGCGGAGCCCTGAGAAGGTTAATGGTAGCAACTTGTGCCATACTGTAACAATGCTTAGTCATGTTTATATTTATGGTAATGTAATGATGTTATTACTGCTGTGGTATAATAAAAAGATACATTTAAAAAAAGTACTGTTCAATAGAAACAGGAAAGTAGAACAGAATACACAGTGATCACCAGGGGAGGACCAAACCATATACTAAAATAGTGGTATGCGACCCACGACTTGAGTCAAGACAATATTCAGAGGACGTAGAAATGCATGGAACCCAAGGAACCACCCAAGGTGAGTATCTAGGAGCCCCACGGAGGTTGTGTGCAGTGTAGGAACATGACCGCATTCTCCGAACAAATTAAAGTGTAAGTTGTGGTTGCAATTTTAAAGAAAGAGGACCCTTCCCAGTGGAGGATAAGAGGTTGGAGAGCCACCCCACCTGTGGATACCCTAGGAACCAGGTTACCTGCTCCAGGGAAGCCGGGTGCATAGGTGTGAAGTGGCGTCAGAAACCGCAGTCAAACCCTATAGAGGACTTCAGGAGGATGCAGCTGCTGGAGAAGGTGAAACTGTCCGATGGAACCCAAAGGTGGACTCAAGAACCTACAAGCAGAGGGGACAGAGTCTATGCCACTCATGAGTGACCAGGAGGCACTGGAGACGACTGCCCACCGATGTTGGGTATTGCAGGAGAGCTGACAATGACCTTGAAACTGTAGCTGTATGGACCAGGTGATGCTGTGGAAAACCAGAAGCCATACACGAGCTGTTGAGGGTTCGGTGTCCAGCGGGAGCACCAACAAGCCTTGGCAACTGCAACCAACGTTGAAGTTGAAGAAGGTGCAATGTCGGGACCAGCAAGGTCCATGAGACTCACCACAAGCAGGGGAGTCAGGGCAGGCCCGAGCAATCAGGGGAGCCCAAAAGAACTCAAAGGTGACCCTCAATAGGACCCACAGGCTGGAGGCAATAGAATCACAGAAGACCTTGAGCAGCTCACCAAAGATGCAGGCCCATGGTGCAAGTGATGTGGTGAGGACAAAGGGCCAGATGTAGGACCATTGATGTTTGTGACTCGCAAATTGCATTAAATTGGAGTCGCAAACATCAATGTACAACAGTGTCAGAGACACTGTTAGCGATTCCTAATGGGGTCGCAAATTGCATGCCTCATGCATATTAATGAGGCACTTGCAATTTGCAACCCCATTAGGAATGCCTGGCCTTCCCAGGTATGGTGGCCTGCTAGGCTCAGCAGACCTCCATGTCTGGGACTGCTTTTAAATATAGCAGTTTTTTTTTTAAAAGCAGTCCGTTTTCCTTAAAGGAAAACGGGATGTCTTAAAAAAAAGAAAAATGAAACGTTTTTGTTTCATTTTTTAAGGGCAGGTAGTGGTCCCTGGGACTACTGCCTGCCCCTAAATAATATTTTCCCCTGCATTTACAAAGGGGAAGTGGTCCCCTGGGGACCCCTTCCTGTTTGTGAGTGCTTTACCACCGTTCTGAGAAGGGTGGTAAACTGCGACTGTTTTACATAGGGCTCAGACTCGCTATTAGGAAGGGATGCCCTTGGAACATCCCTTCCTAATAGCGAATCGCTAATACTATTTAGCGAGTCACAAATAATTTGCAAGTCGCTAAATAGGGTTTGTACATGGCCCATTTGTATTTTGCATGCGCAAACGGGTAGCAAACCAGTTTGCTCATGCAAAATAGGGTCGTACATCGGGCTGAAAGGTCTTGGTCACTGGAGATGCATGCGGTTGGGGCTACTGGGAGCCCAAAGATCTTGGCGGAAGGAAGCCAACAAGCCTTTGCAACTACAAGTCAAAGCGGTGCACATGGGTTTGGTTCCTGTGGCTCCAACGCTGGATACTGGCTTAAAACTTGGTGAGAGGACAGGGCAGGCCTCGAGGGATGTGAAGAATCTATACCTGTGTTGCTGAGCCTTTCGGAGTCTGTGGGAGCCCAGGATCAGCAGACCGGTCAGCTTAGTTGCGGTGCCTGCAGATGCAGGGAAGTGACTCCTTCACTTCAAGGGAGATTCCTTCCGGTGTCTTGGATGCCCACAGGCCTTGGAAGGGTTCCTGTATGGAGAACAGGCATGGACATTGCAGCAGATAAGCAGGGCAAAAAGATCAGGTGCAGCAGGAGTCTTCTCGGTTGCAGCCTTGATGCCCAGAGCAAAGTCCAGCAAAGTCTAGAGTGCCCAGACGGTCGAAGTTGAAGTGGGGTCTGAATTGAATCATGTCCCATGACGAATCTAGGGACCCACCCTCAGGTAAGCCCTAAAATACCCTAAGGAAAAGGTTGGGACGATTCAGGGGCCCCTCCCTAAGGATGGGCTGGACAAGGGGGAGGATACTCCCCTGTCCTTTGTCCAGTTTTGCTCCAGAGCGGTAGCCAATGGCTTCCTGAACTGGTTTGAACTGGACTAAGCATGGATGGCACCAAATGTGCCCTGCACGCAGACTATGTGGTGCTTGCAACCGCTCCCACATGGCCCCAATACACTAAACCCTGTCTGGGAGGTGGTCACTCCTCCCTGTGACAGGATGCCTATTGTTCTGCCTTCCCCAGCTCGAGCTTGGCTCAGCAGCAGGAGGGCAGAATCGTGTCTCTGGTCGGCACCAGCCATGCTGTGTTGTCCTTGTCTAGAAGACTGGTACCGGAGGCATGGAGGGCCTAACAGAGGGCCTTTACAGTGCTTGGAATCATACCTCCCACACCGTTTACGGTGTGAGTGTATGATTCTAACATGTTTGATACCAAACATGACAGGGTTCATTATAGCCAGTTTCGAGATGGACATCGCGTAATGACGTGGTGCCCCTCTATATGTTATATGGCTGTCTCACTTATAACCCGGGAGAATGGACTCCAAAGGCTGTAGGGGTGTCCTGCTAATGCAGGGGCACCCTCACACTCAGAACCGAGCACCCTGCCTTTAGTATTGAAAAGGCCAGACTGCATGCTAATTAAATTTAACCATACACAAACATTTTTTATGAATATTAAAACTTAAAAAAAAGTACTATACACTTAAACAGACTATTGACCCCTCAAATCATATTATTCCAACTACAATCAAACTAAATTTGGGGGTAGTGCTGGAGACTAAACCAAATAAAATTACCATTCGTAGTCCAAACTAAGGGGCTCATTACGATGGCGGGCGGACGCACCCTAATGGAAACGGGACCACCCGACAGGCTGTCGGCGGTCCTGACACAGGCATTACAATGCCACCGCCACCACGTCAGTTAAATGACTATATTTTGTATTGCAGCGGGTGCAGATTACAATGTCCCTTTCTGCCGGCCGTTTCACGGCGGTTAAGCCACCATGAAAAAGCAGGCGGAAAGTGACTTTGGGGGCCCCTAGCGGGCCCTCTTCTCCCCTGGCCCTCCGGTATGGGGGCTGGGGGGACATCCCTGCACCGTGTGGCAGGCACAGTATGGTGCCTGCCACATGGTGCAGGGATGTTCACGAACATGCCTCTTAGCAGTGAGGCTTGTGCTGCAGCCCTTTTTCGGTCCGCAGCACAAGCCTCAATGCAAGAAGGCATGTTTCGAACCGCCTCCACGGCAGCTGGATCGCAATTTCCCTGGTGGGACCAGCGACTCCCTGTCAGCCGGTCCTATTCCCGACAGGATGGCGGTCGGACGCTCGTCCGACCACCATCATAATCAGCCCCTAAATTCAGGGAAAGTACTGGACACTAAGCCAGAAAAAAATACTATTCCTACTCCAAACTAACTAAATTCAGAGAAAGTGATGGACACTAAACCAAAAAATTACTATTCCATCTCCAAACTAACTAAATTGAGGAAAAGTGCTGGACAATAAACCAAAATAAAATTACCATTCCAACTCCAAACTAAATAAATTCAGGGAAAGTGCTGGGCACTAAACCAAAAAAATATATTATTACTACTCCAAACTAACTAAATTCAGTGAACGTGCTGGACATTAAACCAAATAAATTACTATTCCAACTCCTACCTAACTAAAATCTAAACAAATACTAAACAATTATTATATATTGATATCAAACATATAAAACAAATACTAAATATAACAAAAAACAGAAAAAATAAACAATAAATAATTAATCTTCAAACATAGATATTATTTCATAATATATTCTAAATAAAATTTAGAAATTCCTATAAAATATCATAATAAAAAATATATAACATATTTTTAAAATATGTTGCAAACATTTAAAAATATTTGGAAATAAATCTTAATCAGCTCCTATTTTTGTAAAATAAATTGTTATTAATTAATAACGTTTTTTATAAATTACTCCCCACCCTTATCCCCTATTAACCCAACATTCTGCTACTAAAATTTCTACATTTCTAAACATAATATATAAAACTGAACATTATAAAACTTTTTATGAAATTATAACATATATATTTTAAATGACTCCCCACCTTTTTCCCCTATAAACCCAAAGTCCCGCAATTAAAAAATATATTATAATATTAAATTTATTTACAATTTTTAAACAAAATAAATTAAAAAAATCGATATTATATACAATGATATTTTTAACATCGATATTTTAAATATCGATATTTGATACTAAACCAATTTTTGGAAATTTTTGACATCGATATTACTTACGTCGATATACTGCTGTCACAATATTTTTGTATCGATATTCATATTCATGTCAATCAATATTTCCAACTCAATATTTTATCTCTGCACAATCCAATTATTAGTAAACATACTCCAGCTTAGAAATGGAGTAAGTCTACCACCACCACACTTGGCCGAACCCCGGTACTGCAGAATAAAACATTTGGAAATGCTATTTTTTCTCATCCAGTGCCTTCCAAGTGCTTAAATAAAACTTGCTTCGTAATGTTATATGAAGTTTTTAAAAATATTTTTTTACATAAATAAAAAGGCTGTTTAGTGATTGAACCTGTGGAAATGATTGTACTTAAAAAAAAATTCACTGAGAAGCAAACGCTGGAGATTTAAATAACAAGGATTACAACACTTGCAACACACCAGTTGATGAGATGAGTGATTGTTCTGTTCTCCACCACCCACCTCTTGCTGAAACTTATTTTAACAACAAACAATTACAGCAGGCCTGAATGCAAAAGTAATTAGCTGACAGAACAAACCACTTTGCATTCACCATGTCTTTGAACTTCTTTGTAGGTTATGACCCTTGATTTGATGAGAAATTATTTGAGGAGGAGCGAGAGGGTTTACAGGCAAAGGGTCAGCATCTTTGAAATGTTCAGGGAAGCTGTAATTGCCATATACTGATTATCACCTGATGTGTTCCTGGACATGGTTGCCTTCTGGGAGCAGGAGCTGGATTCATTTACAGCCCACTCCCAGGGTATCCTAGCTTATGTAAAAATACTGGCTACACTCCATTGGCCGCTGGATATTTCCAGTGGGTTTCCTCTGATAACATTGGCATCTCACAAGCTCAGTATGGACAGCTGCATGGATTTGAGCTTACTGCTGAAAATGTTTGTGTTAATCTCAGAGAAACCAATAGTAAAATCTGGCACAGCACACCAAAACACAGGCCCAAAAACATCCCAAAAAAGTCTCACACACTGACCTCTCCAAGCAGCCCTTCGGGCATTTCCTCATTGCCCGATTGGCCTGTCGGACCCTGACAGTGGACCATCAAGAAGTCCACTAAGCTTTATTTGGGTGTGGATAGCCAGTTAAGCAAAGCAGTGCATGCCCAAATCTGGTAAGACCTACCAATGCACTGCAGTACAGTGGGTGTCCACACCTGGCATGGGAAGCTGTGCTGCAAGTTGTTATGGGAAGACATTTTTCGCTGGGCCAGGATTACGGCCAAAGACATTATGTGATTGTTTTTCCAGCCACATTTGCAGCACCCCCGCTTGACACCCTGTACCAGGGGATCCTGAAAGCTGCTTGGCCAATTCTTCATGCCCAAATGGAAGAGTTTTAGCAGCAGAGAAACAGTAAATATATATTAGTATTAGGCAATTAAAGGCAGAAGGCATTTTGAGAGTGATGTCCTGTCATGTGTTCACTGTGAGCTTTGTCATGACCTTCCATGTTCTAGTTAAAAAATTTTTTGCGGTATGTAAGTTTTGAAAGTTCAGCTTTACTAACATGCATGTTCATTGTTTTTTTCTTTCGGTTGATGACTCATCGGATATGTACATTAATGAAATACTCAAAATTGTGTACATCTACTTCACTTCCTAACCACCATATGTTTGTTACGTTTAGGCTGTCCTGTTTACAGTGTTTATTTTTGAGGTTTTCAATGGTGTTTTAACAGTGTTTTCCAAACATTTTGAAATCAGTGCTTATCAGTGTTTTTCAGCTGGCTAACCCCTTCAAATAGACAAATAACTGTGTTTTCCAGTGTTAAAAAAATGCTTTTTCCAGAGATTGTTATAAAGCACATGTTGTACCTGGTCCTTTTTGCAGGGTTATCCCCAAACTTTTTGCCTTCTTCCTCCAATTTTTGCTGACTTGTTTTTGTTGGCTTTACAATGCTGGGCACTTTACCACTGCTAACCAGTGCTAAGGAACATATGCTCTCAGTCTAAATTGTATTGGTGATTGGTTTATCCATGATTGGCATATTTGATTTTCTACTAAGTCCCTAGTAAAGTGCACCTGAGGTGTCAAGGGCCCGTAAATCAAATGCTACTAATGGGCCTGCAACACTGATTGTTCCACCCACATGAGTAGCCCTGGAAACATGTCTCAGACCTGCCACTGCAGTGTCTGTGAGTGCAGTTTAAAACTGCCATTTCGACCTGGCATGTGCACCCACTTTCCAAGCCCAAAACTTCCTTTTATTACATACAAGGTACCCCTAAGGTAGGCCAAGGTAGCCCCACAGGCAGGGTGCAATGCATTTAAAAGGTAGGACATGTACTATTGTGTTTTACATATCCCAATAGTGAAATACTGCTAATTTCGTTTTTCACTATTGCAAGGACAATCTCTTCCATAGGGTAAAATGTGGATTGCCTTGAAATATCTTTTAAGTGTAATTTCCCATTGGGAGCAGATAGAGATTTGGAAAATGGGGTCTCTGATCTCACAATATAAAAATACATCCTTAGATGAAGTTGGTTTTTAAATTGCATATTTGAAAATACCTCTTTTAGAAAGTGAGCATTTTCTTGCTTAACCATTCTGTGCCTCTGCCCGTCTATAGAATACACGTCTGTGTTGACAGACAGTTGTGCTCTTTTCAGGGAAAGGCAGGGTCTTGTGCACTACAAAGACTTTCCTTTGACGTCTGAATACCTCAAAGGCAGAAAGGGGTATATGTATTGGACTTCTGACACCCTACAATAAGAACACTTTTGGACTGAGGACATTCTGCCAGAAGGAAGAGCTGGATGTTGTAGGAGGGACTGCCATTCTGTCTGTTGCTTTGTTGTGCTGGCCAACTGCTTGCTGTTTCTGTCCTGGGAGTTAAAGGACAGGACTTTGCTATCTACATCCTGCTTCCAAGGTTCTCCAAGGGCTTGTGTGTGCTTGCCTCCTGTTAAGGAGTCTCAGGGTAATCAAAGACTTCACCTGCCAGTGCTTAGGCTCCTCTGCTGAGAGTCCTGACTTGCCAAGTGGTGCCAAATCCAGTTCCTGGGCCCTTGGAAGTGTACATTGGTGATCTTAGGGAGAAAATCCACACATTGACTACCAGCGCCTGTTCTCTCAATGCACTGCTGCAAAATATTGATGCATTGCCGCTGCCTGCACAGAAGCGTGGTTCCCTCTTAAAGCATTGAACATGGCTTTCACCGCAGGCCCCAGCTAGCCATCACAACGCATCTCGTTGCTGACTTATGGCAGTGTGAGTCTCAGGGACCATGTCACCGACATCCGTGGCACCCGTTCCGACTCCGACGCAGCACCTGCTTCGCAGCTGAGGAATCAACGCAGCGCCTGCTTTGCAGCTATGAAATTGATGCAGTGCCTGTAGTGCCGATGTCGCATCACCGCAGCGTGTCTCGATTTTTGACGCATTATGCCTCTATGCAGATTCTTCATCAACACCGTGCTGCAGTAAGGAACCGAGGCCGTGTGTCCAGAAACCAATGCATCACCTCCCCTTCCAGTAAGGAACCAACGCATCACCTCCCCTGCCAGTAAGGAACCAACACATCACCTCCCCTGTGTAGTAAGGAACCAATGCATCTTTTTGCTTTCCTGGCACCTCACTTCTCCTGTGCCTTGCAATGTCTTGGATTTTTGATGCATCTAACTTACTTTGTGCCAAAATGAACTCATCCATTGATTTCCATGGACTAAACTTGCTTAATCTTTAAAGAGTAACATTTTAATTGGTGTATGTTGTACGTTTGTCATTTTGGTCTTGTTTTATTCAGATAAACATTGGCTATATTTTTCTAGACTGGTGTGGACTCCTTTTGAAGTGTTTTCACTGTGTTACTGTGTCCGTGTATAAATGCTTTACACATTGCCTGTAAGATAAGCCTGACTGCTCGTGCCGAGCTACCAAGGGGGGAGCATGGTTATCTTAGCTGGGTGACTCTTACCCTGACTAGAATGAGGATCTTACTTGGACAGGGTGCAAACCACTGCCAACTAGAGACCCCATTTATAACAGCACATATCTAATTTAAATGTGATGTAATGCTGGGCATGTAGTGTCTTCCCATTGACAGTGTGTCCAATGGACTTATATTAGACTATTTTAAACATGGAAAGTCTGTGTATTGCATGCTCACTCACACTCAAATCTCATAACCCTCTCTCACATCCCATTACCTCACACTCACTCTGTCAAGACTCTGCCTAGTTTGCAGAATAATTAATGGATTAAAGTAAGAGTGCTGAGTACACATATTAATAAACAAATTCCTGGATACATTTTGAGTCACTCACCTATTCCTTACTGAATATTATGACATTGTAGGGGTAGCCAACCCTGCCAACAGCACAATACTTTGTGAAAATTTAAAATGTTGAATCACACTACATTAATTTGTAGCCCTGCATTCTAAGGCACTTGAAACCTGAAGCTTAAGCATGCTCACCACTGATTTTTGCACTATTTGACTGACTACAGTCGGATGGGGCTACCGTTGTGAGAACATTCAGAGCTGCCAAGTGTCCACATGGCAACTGTCTCACTTTAAGTCAGTCCTGACCTTTTATCAGACATTACATTGTATTCTGAATCTTGAAATGTTGTTGTCAACATTGTAACTATGGACTCTAAAACTACAGCAGTGAGGTGCAAGTGGCTAAAAAGCCTGGATTATCTGAACATGACGCATAAGAATGGGACACCCTGCAGCATTGAATTTTTCTGAAATGTGGAAAATCTTGTGTCATGTTTTCACCACAAGCTCATTTGCATGGTGACAACACTTTTATCACAGGTATCTGCCACTAGTACCTTGCATTGAATGTTTTAAGCCTGGGGTATTTGGCAGGTGAAATGCCATCAATTCTGACTTGTTATAAAATGGTTTTACCCATTCTGTGTCTGTTGGTGAAAGTGATAGTACACATTTGGCAATATTCCTCTGAGCCAGGAGTTTCAGCAATCAGTGAAAGAATTAAGCACTGGCAACAGATCAAATATTATTTTAATATTCCCACATTCTCTTCAGTATATAAATTAGTTAAATCAGATCCAACCCATTCTTCTAAACCCTGCACTTTCAGCCCAATAATATACAAGTGGAGAAAGAAAAAGGAGAAGAAGCAATATCTGAAAATAACAAAACTCAAGCAGAATAATCTTAGAACAGTCTTTCTTGCTACAACCTCATATAACATAGTTACATTGTATTGGTCCCTGACTAACTCTCTCTCACATTCCTTTCTTTGATTGACATTTTAGTTTGTGGTTGTGCAGGTGTTTATCAGTGTTTATATTTTCACACTGATGAGGGCTGTTTCCCTTTTGGTTAGGGTTTATCAGTTATTATAGGTTTAAGCCTTAAACAGGACAGCCTAGTCATGTTTTACCTACAACTTTCACACAATTATTGAACAATGTGAAGAAATTTCGATGTTCAAAATATAGCCTTATATCATAACATTATTTAAAATACTTTGTAGTCCTATTGAATATCTGCCTACTCTCAGACAACCTATGTGTGGAACCTATTGAGAATCTACATTTCCAACAGGTTAACCTTCCTTTTTCACATACTTAAACTATTACCAACCCTTTCACCTCCTTTGAATAACTGATTATGCAGCTGGATTGTGAATTTTCAATTTTAACGAGTTGTAATTACCAACATTGGAGTATGAAAGCACAGGATAGTGACACGTTTGTTAAGACTCCACAATGTCAGTGTTTGTACAATGGAAAATATTTCCCCTTCTAGCTAAAGTTACATAGATATGCATTTTTGACCCAACAAATTCACAAATTCTCTCTCTTTTTTTAACATTCCTTTTTAGCAGACCGGGCTGATCAATGGCCATCACTGCAGAATCAGGGGCAAGAACGCAGATCCTCAGCTCAGACGCAGACCTAAAGACTCAATACCACCAGAGAGGAAAAGGAAGCAACCACCAGCAGGGGCAATTTATTTATTTTTTGCACATTTATATAGCGCAAACTCGACCTGAAGGTATTGGAGCGCTTTACATGAGCACCGGTTACGTTACACAAGGACACATTCATGTTTTTGGTGGGCACGGGGAGATTAAGTGATTTGCCCAGAATCACAGGATGTGGACATGACCCGAGGCTCGAACCTTGGTTTCCAGCTCCAAAGTCAGCAATCTGGCCATCAGACCACATCCTCTACCCAATTCCCCTACCCAGATTCTATAAAGCTCTGTTTCCAAGAGACTCTGGGTGGAAGCTTAATCAGTTACATGGGAGGGGAGCAGTGGATCTACGTAGACACCACCAGACAAGAGAAATACGTTCTTGGCTCTCCTTATGGCTTGGGCAAGACCAACCTGTGGTGTCCCAAGAGGAGGCCCCCCACACCATCTGGGCCTGTACCCAGCCACTCCTTAACTCCAGCTGCACCCCCTGCTCATTCATTAACTTTTCCTTCCAGTGCACTTGATTCAAGGGACACTTCTGCCTCCTAAACCTCACACCCTATTGTATTGCCCAATCCCTTCTCCTTTAATGTGTCCTCGGATGTTCTCAAGGAGTCCTGAAGCCAATTGGAGTGGTTCAAGGAGAGATCTTTTGGAATATCTTCCAGACTTAGTTAGGGTGGCCCAGATACTTTGGGAGAGGGTCACTGAGCAGCTCCAAACATTATGTGGCATTATGACACCAGTGACAGCAGCTCTTATATAATGTTTGCCTCCTCATCATGCCCCACCTCCTGTTGTCCCATGTCCAAGTTCATCTGTGACCCCCGTTTCCCTGCTACTCCTCTATTTCATTCTACATTCTGGTTGTCTGGTCCTACCATGGCCAGCCATTTGATGTCTGTGTCAGAGGGGGATTTACACATTTGGTTAAAACTGAAAGTGAGCATGACCAGGAACTTTTGCCCCCAAGCCAGGAAACTTAGTCGGACACTCCCTCTAGTTTGAAGTAGCTTAGCCTTTATTATAATTAGGAGTGGGTGATAAATTCTGCTCAGTAAGTGGAGTTCGCGAAGTTTTGCCCATTTTGAGTTGCACTTGTATCGTGTAGTTCCGGCAAAATTCCACTAACAGGTGCCTGGCACAGTTTTATCTCACATGTGGCTCACCAACGTTAAGTTGGCAAGTGTTAATTTGCATCGCCTAGCCCGATTTTCAGGCTCTCAAACACCTCAAAGTGTGCTGTAGTAGCAGGTCACGACCGTTCATGTTTGAAAGCTGCTGCTCTTGTAGAAAATCTACTTGAGCAGATGAAAGAAGCAACACCCACTGACACGCTGTGTGGTGACGTTCGTGCTGATTTTACGGAGTGGAACTAGCTACCGGTGCTAAAAATCAGCATGAGCAGCACGAGGTGCCGAATTCTGTCCGTGGAACTCATGGCATCTTTTTATGTAACTCTGTGACTTCTGCACACCCCTAATTATAATACTGGATAGTTGACTCTTCGATTTGGACCTTATATGGACTATGGATGTTTTAGTTTTCCCTTTGTGTAAAGACTGGTTCCTTTGATGCTTTCTGACGTGTTTTTATTATGTGCCCAACCCCTCCAAGTTATCATGTCCCCTCTGAGTAAATATCATGGAGCTGATTTAAAGTTCAAAGTAACTGTACTCTGGATTTACAGCTGCCCACCACATCTCTTATATTGACAGGAACTGCCATCATGGCGGTTTCTGTCCATGCATTGCAATCAGGCCCTGCATTTTCATTAATTTGGCCACTTTAGTGTTGCAGGGATTCTGCTCATAAACAGAACTATGCTTGGTACTATATAACATCAGTATGTAGGGGACTGAGTCACCATACCACATCAGTATCTATTAACCCAAGTCCGACTAGGTATAGTGCCTTCCTTGCCCTCCTAACCTTTCCAGAGAGACAAGTGATCAGCACCCAAAACACAACACTCTTGAGCCTCTCAGGGATCGCGGTAACAGGACACACTCTTTTGCTCTCTCACTTATACTTGTCCACAATAAGATAGAAAAGAGACATGACAGAAGTTTACAATGTTTATTTAAACTATTGTGCTCTAAGATGCAATAATTGCACCACAATTATTTAACAGATACATGTCAATAATGTCATCAACATGGTTTATAAACCATGTAGAAGAAAGAGCCCTGTCATGGTATCTAACAGATCTGCCTCAATGGTCCCCCACTACTAAAGCTAAGCAGTTATAGATTATAGATCTCTGGGTTCGGTGGCGGACCCTGTACCTTACCATACATAGGTAGATATTCTGTATCTTGACTGACCAGGCACTCTTGTCTCAAGACCTTCGCTCAGTGAATCTGTTGTTTTCCAGAACCCCTGTCCTTAGTTATATGACAAGATATGTGTATTAAAAAAGCAGTTGCATTCTTCAATTATGTCTATGTGCTAGTGTCTGACCAGAGAAAAATAATAAGGGTCAATGTTGTTTGACCTTGCTTAGACTTGTTCGTACTAAATCCCAGGAAAAGGACAAATTGCAAAAACATGTGCTGATTCTGTGTGAAAATACAATGTGGCACAAAAGCAAGTGTGATGTTTAATAATATGTGCCAAACCAAAGCAGCCTACAAGATACATAATTAGGCTAACATAGGGAAAACGACAATGGGTCATGTGAGAAACACACAACACCCTCTCTTTGGTCAGAATAATAGCAAGATAAAGCACTAAAAAGTATGAATGTAATCGAGAGATAAACAAACTCAAAGCACAATTTATAAAATTATATTAGGTAAACTAGAAAATTAATTGTCAATTTTGAAAAATAGTCAAATTATGGTGCTTCAGAGGAATCTCCAGTGGCGGCTCGCAGAGGGAGAGCTGCGGGGCGGTGGGGCAGGGCGGGGGAGGGGCTGCGTGTGGGGGTAGTGGAGTCAGACACGCGACGGGCAGGAGTAAGGTAAGTAAATAAATAAATACAACTATTTACCTTGCGCTCGCTGCATCGCTAACTTGATTGACAGCCCAAGTTACAAAAAATAAGCATGATCCTCAGTCTTAGCCGATGCTGAGATAGTTACCGGGTAACCTGCATCTGTGTTAGTAGTGCCTGTATTCTGTGATCCATTTCCTCAAAAGTGAGTGGCTCAAACCTCGCATTGCGGAAAAGCCGCAAACACAAGGGTCAGTCCTTAAAATGGGTCGCTGAGGGACTTATTAGCAGTTCAATTTCCACAACAGCGGGCGTCTGCAAGGCCAGGCAAATATCTAGTGCCCAATCGAAGAGGCACGAGAGGCAGTGAAACACGGGCTATACCCAGGTAAATCAGGCAGCCCGGTATGTTAACAACCGATCAAGAGCCAGTTCTTGTAGTAGAAATATTCCAAAATACTGAAGCAAGCACTCACAATGGTCTTGGAGGAGTTGTAGTTCCAGGGGGCTTGCAAATGGAATATCCATTGCAGAGAATCTTAAATAGAATGAGAGTGCTGCAAATGAGGAATAGCAGCAGCGGAAATCCTCCGAACACACCGGAAACAATTTAATGAATAAAAACCTATATTATTCCAAAGATCATTTGGAATAAACTGACTAGGCCGGAACTGACAACCTTAAAAAAATGTGCACGACAGGCCATGTTGGATGCATTGAAAATGTGATGCAATAATTCACCAAAATGCAGGGGGGGGGGTTGTGTTAAACAATAATTGTATTTCACTTGAAGCTCCAGCCACTAACAGTTCAAAGGTTTCGCGAGCAGATGGAGAGCTACCTCTTTTTGAAACAATAATGCTTTGAGTCTGTTTAGCTTTGTGAGAGGTTGGCCTGGTATATGATGCACACTTAAGTAAGTGGGCACCCTTACTAAGTCCAGACAACCCTTAAAGTGATTTTAGTGGTCTTAGACACCTTATAAAGCTCTCTAAGTGGTAGTTGTGGAGAGCAGCCTTCAGGCTTAGTCCAGAAGTAGTGTAAAGCAGCTTGTTTTACCAGAACATAATCTTATAGGTATTGATTTAGTGAAAAAGAACCACACACTGTATTTATCAAAATATGTATTTATTATAAGACCGGAGCACGTCAGACGGAGATCAAACAAGCAGCAAGGAACTTCTCACTGTAGAAGTGCGCTCGCTCCGCACGTCCTCCGAGGGAGCCACCGAGCCCTAAACTAAGAGTTATAGGTACAACTGACCCATTACAATACAGCGCACTACTTGACGCCCTAAGAAGAAGGGTAAGTGCAATTACTTACCTACGCAGGCCACGCAACAGTGTCTTGCTAATCCGGTCCTGAAGAAAGCCCTCCGACCCAACTGGGCACCCATCGGGCTGAAACATGTCGACAGCTCGATCACCCATTTTTTGACACAGGTGCCATAGATCAGTAGCCCTTCTATTCACGCACCGCATTTCTATTTAATCTTGCCCCACCCCTGACTAAATAAATTTGAACCAGTGGCAGGGAGGCAATTTTAAGTTCACTCCACTCTCACCCTCACTATTCCTGATCACCATCCCTGATCACTACAGCGAATAACCAGTTGGTCTCCCTCCTGGTGGAGGAAAGCACAGACAAGACCCAATGATGATGCTTTTCACGTAAGAAGTAAAAGCGGACAACCAAGATATACCGCTATTACGAGTAATACGTGAATGAGGGTTTTTTAGACTGCAAGAACCCTAGACCCTGGTAAAAATAGGACAAGTGATCCATTCTCCCCTGATTACTTTATTATAAGACACTCACTAACACATTCAGATATCTCCTAGCCAGAGATACACATAATACACACAATACTGTTCAATAGAGGGGGGCGTGGCTTGCGCGAACAAAGATGGCCGCTTCTTAGAGCGGCTCCGACACTCGTTCCCACAAAACCCCTGTAAATCCATATAAAATCCGACTGAGCAGTCTGGTAGTGGTGCGGACTAAGGTGGCGAAGTAGCGAGGTCAACCACTGTGTGCCTAGTTTGGCGATCGGAGGTCGAGACCCGTTCACCTCCGTCTCGCAGCCTTATGGAAGCAACGAAGCGCCGGCCTTGATTAGCAACAAAAGGTTAACGTCCTCCGGAGGCGTCATCGGAAAAGAACAGAAGCGGTCGCCAAGAAGTGACAGATCAAGACAGACTAAAGAACCAGAGGTTTGTCTCCGACCACTCCAGGCACACTAGACGTCGAATGTCGACAATATTGGGGACCGGCCTGATCAGAACGAAGTGGCGAGCCGACTGAACTAGGAGACATCCCTCCCCCAATCGAACTGAGGCCTGGGACAGATGGACAAAGGTGGTGGTGGCACCGGATGGCACCTAGGGGCCGATAGAAAAGATCGTCAAGCTATGGTGCGACTCGCAGAGGCAGTGGAGGCGAGGGGGGGCACGACGACCCTCCCAGTTGCATGAGTGAAGGTAAACTGACCAAAGTGAGGCTGGGGGTGAAAAGAGAAATGGCGACCACGAGTAAGACGTTACCCGCCCAACTAACATCGAGGCATGGGTCCACAAATTGCTCGCCGATCGATAAGCAGGAAAGGACAGCATTTTGGGGGAACTCGGTGACAACCTGACAGGCCGCAGGGTTTGTCTACAGAGCCCCTGGCAGGCGGCAGCGGCTCACCCAGGGACCCACAAGGAGAGAAGTACAAGGGAGGCTCACCCCGAGTGTAACAATGACGGGTGGAAGAAATTCTAAGAGCACCCACCAAATTAAACTCGAAAAATTTGCCCTACCGAAAGGAACTGAAACTCAAGATTCCCCTCAGGAACAACGGTCCCAAGAAGATCAGGCGACATCGGGCGAAGCAGCGCCATCTCTACAAGACATCATGTTGGCGATTTGAGGGGTACAAATGGCTCTGGAGAATAGAATAGACTCGGTTACGACGGAAGTTTCACTAATGCGTGCAGATCTACGCAATATGGGGGCAAGAGTACAAACTATGGAAGACTCGACAAAAACTTTGCTTCAAGACACCACAGCGCTTAAAACACAAATGAAGGAGATGCAGAAGCTCAATACCCAACTAGAGGCCAGGCGCGAAGACCAGGAAGGGCGATCAGGATGAAATAATGTCCGTATTTTGGGGGTTCCCGAGAGGGCCGAGGGGTCAACAGCGAACCTAACTGTGGAGGAACTGATTCAGAAGCAACTTCAGCCAAAGGGGCTCTCAAAGTTTTTCTCGGTAGACAGAGCCCACTGTGTCCCCTTTGGATGCCCCAGGCCTGCGGCCCCACCGAGACCAATCATAGCACGCCTTTTTAACCACAAAGATAGAGATGCCATTTTGCACACGGCCCGGGTGGCCCCCCCGGTCCAAGTTGAAAACGCAAGCGTTGCCATCTTCCCGGATTTTACCCTGAGGACACAAAGATTGGGACGCAGTTTCATCGAAGTGAAGAAAGTGCTCCGAGAGAAAGTGGTGAAGTATTCCATGCTTTTCCCAGCACGCCTTTGTTTGAAATCCGGGGGGAAGGTTTGGTTCTTCGCTACACCGGAGGAAGGATGGGACTGGCTAGAGGGTTGAAGGACAGTTGGAGGTGCTAACAACGGAGCCCGTCGGGGAAGAATAAGGACAACGATGATGGGCCCCAGTGAATGACAAATGGAAGAGGTTCAAACTGACTAGATGTCATAAAACATGATACCCGTTGAAATGGGTAAGAGAGACATGAGTCCGTGGACCAACAGGACAATTAGCCACTTGAGCAACTTTGGCCCAAATAAAACATCGGGCGAGGACCTGGTGGTGCTGGTAAGGACACAATGTAAACCCTGGGCTGCGGCAGGGGTTGGCTTGGGCAGAGACAAGAAATCCCCATAGGATTGAAAAGACTAAGAACTTAATATAAATCTCGGACAAACTAAATGTAAGGCCGAAGAGAGGGTAGGGGAGGAGTTAAGGGGCAAGCACACGTTCCCTATGCTCAGTTAGTTGGAGGGGGGACAACAGGCTCTCTGCTTAGTTGGGGGGCGGGCTATTGGGGCACCGTCTGGCAGGGTTGCCGGGTTGGGGGTGGTTGGGGGAGGGTTAGGGAAGGGGGTTGTTTCAATCTTTGTAGTTGTTTTGTTTTGTAATTTTGTATGTGACGAGAACCGAGCAGATAATATTTTCATAAATGACCAAAACACTCAGACCTATATAGTGGGCCCAGAGTACCTGAAAAGAGTAGAGTTCCAGCAAAACTCAATGCATTGCCAAGGGGGGTAACAGATCAAGCATTACATGGAGGGGCAAATTCAGGGTGAAATAAAACTCATGTCCTGGAATGTAAATGGGTTGGGGAGCAAGGTCAAGCATGGCACAGACCTCCAATCTATAAAGAGACACTCCCCACATGTGGTTCTATTACAAGAAACCCATCTCATGGGAAATAGTTGCAAGGCCTTAAACCGGTGGGGCTACGAAATGAAGGCGCACGCAGGATATACAGCGGGATCGAGGGGCATGGGATTTATCTTCAAGAAAGGGTTACCCCTCATAATAGAAAAAACATGGACAGATAGACAAGGTAGATATGCGGCGATCTCGGGGCAATGGGCGGGCAAAGTAGTAAATATTCTATCAATATACGTCCCACCCACTTTGAAAGACCAGACCTTGACAGATCTGGGTACTTTAATACTGGACCTTCCATTTGGCCATCTATATATGGGAGGGGACTTTAACATGACGAGCTGCGATGCTCTGGACCGTACGCCAACCAGGACGCAGGCTCCCACGCAATCACGATTGGCTGAATTTCTTCTAGCACTAGGCCTGATCGATATTTGGAGATCGGTAAATCCAACTGCATCAGAATACACCTTTTACTCAGGAGCACACAGCAGATTGACTTCTTGATTTCCCTCCCAGCACTCCTTCCCCAATACACAGACGTTAGGCATTTAGCAAGGGGTATCTCCGACCACTCACCCAAATGGGCAAGATACATGGTGGGGGGGAGGCGGCGCTCGGCCCAAGTAGCTATAAATCCCTGGGATATCAAGGTCCCACAGATTAGAAAGGGTCTTACTGAGGCCACTAATCTCTACTTTCAGGAGAACATTAATACAGTCGCATCACCACAGATATTATGGGAAGCCTACAAGACGGTGGTGAAAGGCCAGGCCCTCTCACTGATTGCAGGACATAGGAAAGAGAAAAGAGCGACAGTTACGAAGCTTGAACAAGAAATACTGGAGCTAGAGCTTCAAATAGTAAGGAATCAGGATGACGACTTACAACATACGCTAAAACTAAAACAACAAGATTATAGAGACTGTGTCACAGAAGAGGCCAGGAATAAAATCAGAGACACGCAACATCGGGTATATGAAACAGGCGATAAAACGGGGAAACTGCTGGCCTGGTTGGACCAACGCCAGAGGGTAAATCGATGGGTTGCGTCCATTATCTCTAAAACCGGGGAGATGACTAAAGATCCACGGCGTATTGCCGAAACATTCGACGGCTACTATGCGGAGACTTACTCCGCAGGAACGAAATATTCAGAACAGGAATCCCGGGATATCCTGAAAGACATTGCGTCCCCGGTCCTAATTGAAGAAGAACGACAGACGTTGGAGGAAGACCTAACGGTGGCTGAAATAACTCAGGCCATAGGAGCCCTGAGTTACATAAAGAGGGAAAGCCTAGGGACCAATGTGTATCATATAGGCCAATCTCGTTACTAAAAGCAGAAGCAAAAATCCTCGCGAAGCTTCTTGCCCAATGGCTTCTTCCCCTACTTCCTGCCCTGGTTCACCCGGATCAATCCGGATTTATGCCGGGGCATAGTACGGCTTTAAATCTCAGGCGCCTTCATGGTGTCATGGGAACGCGCCCACGGGATTAGAGAGGATGCGGCGGTCCTGTCCCTGGATGCGCAAATGGCCTTTGATACCATTGAGTGGCCATACATGATTGCAATCCTCAAGCGAATGGGATTTGGACCACGATTCCTATCCTGGATCAGGATTTTATATACAGTACCCCAAGCGCAGGTTGGGGTAAACTGTGAAAAATCTCGTATATTTTCTCTACACCGAGGGACAAGACAAGGATGCCCGTTATCCCCACTTGTCTTTGCATTGATGTTGGTGCCGGTGGTGGCATGGATCCGTAGAGATCCAATAATACGCAGCCTGCGATGGTCGGAAGACTGGAGGACAGGATCTCGCTTTACGCGGACGATATCCTCTTATATGTCACATCTCCCGAGCCTCTATAGCGAGAATATTAAACATCTTTGCTACATTTGGAAGGTACTCTGGCTACACCATCAACTGGGCTAAGTCAGTGGTCTTTGTTCTTAGTGGGCAAGAGCCGATTTTACCGGCCGACTGCGAGGCTCAAGTGGCCCTGGATGGCTTTCGATATTTGGGTATCTTCATAACAGCAGATCGCGAGAGCTATCATACCCGAAATATGCAACCTCCTCTGGAGCGCCTCAAGAATGACATCCACCACTGGCAAACCCTCCCCCTCTCATTGTTAGGCAGAGCGGCATTGTTTAAAATGATGGCGCTGCCGTGTTTTTTATATGTCCTGCAAAATACAGCTTTCCCAGTTCCAGACTCATATTTTAACACTATAGACAGTACGGTACGCTCCCTACTGTGTGTTGGGGGCCCTCCAAAGATTGCCCTCAACAAACTGACACGTAGTTGGTACGATGGAGGAATAGCACTGCCACACATCCAAACATACAATAGGGCAGCCCAATTAGCAACCATCAACCAATGGACGCACCAACCACTAACAGAACCAGCATACAAAATGGACCGACTAGTGATGCAGCCGAGAGGCTACCTTCAAACACTGTATACTAACCCATGGCGACTCCCTCTGGAGGGCCCCACGGCGGTGACGGACCCGACAGAGGAATTTGGCCCTGGCCAAACTGGGATGGAAAAATAAACTCACCAGGGTCACCCCGCTTTGGGAATCCCAACAACTTGGTGCCTCGCGAATCAGGAAAAGTTTTAGTAAATGGGACTTAATAGGAATCTCTAAACTGGGAGACCTACACGCGGGGGTAAAATAGTCTTGTTTGAACAATTGCAAAAAACATATGACCTGGCCCAGACCGAGTATTTCCCCTACCTGCAGATCCGACACGTCATACAAGCAGTGGTGCCCCAGGGATTGGAGCTTCCGGAATCGTCCCCCCTCGAATGTACACTCCTCGGGGAACATTTGCCTCAAAAGACAATCTCACTCACCTATCGGACACTAATTAATAACTTACCTGACACTCTCACAGCCCTGAAATACCGATGGAGTCAGGACATAACTGACCTACAAGAAGAGGACTGGCCCGAAGCTTTAGCCTCCCCGAGGGAAGTAGCCATCAGGGCCCGTTTTAGAGTAGTCCAGCTCAAAATTCTGCATAGTACCTACATCTCATGCACTAGACTTGTAAAGATGGGTCGCAGGACAGAAGCAACTTGTAATAGGAGTTGTGGAGAGGTGGGATCCTTCTATCATGTACTCTGGACCTGTCAGGAAATTCAGGTCTATTGTCAGGCGATAATATCATGCATATCAGGGGTTGTGGGAGAAGAGCTTACACCTTCGCCCAAATGGTGCCTCCTAAATGTATGGGAAGACTCAGATCTGGGACGAGCAGATCAAACCTGGGTTACCTTAGGGCTGATGGTAGCAAAACTAACTATAGTGCGCCAGTGGGGGCAAGCCTCTCGCCCACCCTCCGGGACTGGAAGAGAGACATGGACTGGTGTATGGTGGCAGAGAAAACAGTTTACGTGAAAAGAGGGTGCACGAAAAAATGGGGAAAATTTGGACTAAATGGAATGAATACAGGGGAAATCCATGCACCCCGCCGGTGGGAGAAACTGTTCTCTCCTTGATCCATGCAGAGACTAATTGAACTACATCAGAAACTTGGTGAACAAATGAAGCGGAGCCCTGAGAAAGTTAATGGTAGCAACTTGTGCCATACTGTAACAATGCTTAGTCATGTTTATATTTATGGTAATGTAATGATGTTATTACTGCTGTGGTGTAATAAAAAGATACATTTAAAAAAAGTACTGTTCAATAGAAACAGGAAAGTAGCACAGAATACACAGTGATCACCAGGGGAGGACCAAACCATATACTAAAATAGTGGTATGCGACCCACGACTTGAGTCATGACAATATTCAGAGGACGTAGAAATGCATGGAACCCAAGGAACCACCCAAGGTGAGTATCTAGTAGCCCCACGGAGGTTGTGTGCAGTGTAGGAACATGACCGCATTCTCCGAACAAATTAACTTGTAAGTCGTGGTTGCAATTTTAAAGAAAGAGGACCCTTCCCAGTGGAGGATAAGAGGTTGGAGAGCCACCCCACCTGTGGATACCCTAGGAACCAGGTTACCTGCACCAGGGAAGCCGGGTGCATAGGTGTGAAGTGGCGTCAGAAACCGCAGTCAAACCCTATAGAGGACTTCAGGAGGATGCAGCTGCTGGAGAAGGTGAAACTGTCCGATGGAACCCAAAGGTGGACTCAAGATGTGAAGAACCTACAAGCAGAGGGGACAGAGTCTATGCCACTCATGAGTGACCAGGAGGCACTGGAGACGACTGCCCACCGATGTTGGGTATTGCAGGAGAGCTGACAATGACCTTGAAACTGTAGCTGTATGGACCAGGTGATGCTGTGGAAAACCAGAAGCCATACACGAGCTGTCCCACGTCGGGTTTCGAGAGTTGAGGGGTCGGTGTCCAGCGGGAGCACCAACAAGCCTTGGCAACTGCAACCAACGTTGAAGTTGAAGAAGGTGCAATGTCGGGACCAGCAAGGTCCATGAGACTCACCACAAGCAGGGGAGTCAGGGCAGGCCCGAGCAATCAGGGGAGCCCAAAAGAACTCAAAGGTGACCCTCAATAGGACCCACAGGCTGGAGGCAATAGAATCACAGAAGACCTTGAGCAGCTCACCAAAGATGCAGGCCCATGGTGCAAGTGATGTGGTGAGGACAAAGGGCCAGATGTGGGACCATTGATGTTTGTGACTCGCAAATTGCATTAAATTGGAGTCGCAAACATCAATGTACAACAGTGTCAGAGACACTGTTAGCGATTCCTAATGGGGTCGCAAATTGCATGCCTCATGCATATTAATGAGGCACTTGCAATTTGCGACCCCATTAGGAATGCCTGGCCTTCCCAGGTATGGTGGCCTGCTAGGCTCAGCAGACCTCCATGTCTGGGACTGCTTTTAAATATAGCAGTTTTTTTTTTAAAAGCAGCCCGTTTTCCTTAAAGGAAAACGGGATGTCTTAAAAAAAAGAAAAATGAAACGTTTTTGTTTCATTTTTTAAGGGCAGGTAGTGATCCCTGGGACTACTGCCTGCCCCTAAATAATATTTTCCCCTGCATTTACAAAGGGGAAGGGGTCCCCTGGGGATCCCTTCCTGTTTGTGAGTGCTTTACCACCCTTCTGAGAAGGGTGGTAAACTGCGACTGTTTTACATAGGGCTCAGACTCGCTATTAGGAAGGGATGCCCTTGGAACATCCCTTCCTAATAGCGAGTCGCTAATCCTATTTAGCGAGTCGCAAATAATTTGCAAGTCGCTAAATAGGGTTTGTACATGGCCCATTTGTATTTTGCATGCGCAAACGGGTAGCAAACCAGTTTGCTCAAGCAAAATAGGGTCGTACATCGGGCTAAAAGGTCTTGGTCACTGGAGATGCATGCGGTTGGGGCTACTGGGAGCCCAAAGATCTTGGCGGAAGGAAGCCAACAAGCCTTTGCAACTACAAGTCAAAGCGGTGCACATGGGTTTGGTTCCTGTGGCTCCAACGCTGGATACTGGCTTCAAACTTGGTGAGAGGACAGGGCAGGCCGTGAGGGATGTGAAGAATCTATACCTGTGTTGCTGAGCCTTTCGGAGTCTGTGGGAGCCCAGGATCAGCAGACCGGTCAGCTTAGTTGCGGTGCCTGCAGATGCAGGGAAGTGACTCCTTCACTTCAAGGGAGATTCCTTCCGGTGTCTTGGATGCCCACAGGCCTTGGAAGGGTTCCTGTAAGGAGAACAGGCATGGACATTGCAGCAGATAAGCAGGGCAAAAAGATCAGGCGCAGCAGGAGTCTTCTCGGTTGCAGCCTTGATGCCCAGAGCAAAGTCCAGCAAAGTCTAGAGTGCCCAGACGGTCGAAGTTGAAGTGGTGTCTGAATTGAATCATGTCCCATGACGAATCTAGGGACCCACCCTCAGGTAAGCCCTTAAATACCCTAAGGAAAAGGTTGGGACGATTCAGGGGCCCCTCCCTAAGGATGGGCTGGACAAGGGGGAGGATACTCCCCTGTCTTTTGTCCAGTTTTGCTCCAGAGCGGTAGCCAATGGCTTCCTGAACTGGTTTGAACTGGAGTAAGCATGGATGGCACCAAATGTGCCCTGCACGCAGACTATGTGGTGCTTGCAACCGCTCCCACATGGCCCCAATACACTAAACCCTGTCTGGGAGGTGGTCACTCCTCCCTGTGACAGGATGCCTATTGTTCTGCCTTCCCCAGCTCGAGCTTGGCTCAGCAGCAGGAGGGAGAATCGTGTCTCTGGTCGGCACCAGCCATGCTGTGTTGTCCTTGTCTAGAAGACTGGTACCGGAGGCATGGAGGGCCTAACGGAGGGCCTTTACAGTGCTTGGAATCATACCTCCCACACCGTTTACGGTGTGAGTGTATGATTCTAACATGTTTGATACCAAACATGACAGGGTTCATTACAGCCAGTTTCGAGATGGACATTGCGTAATGACGTGGTGCCCCTCTATATGTTATATGGCTGTCTCACTTATAACTCGGGAGAATGGACTCCAAAGGCTGTAGGGGTGTCATGCTAATGCAGGGGCACCCTCACACTCAGAACCGAGCACCCTGCCTTTAGGATTGAAAAGGCCTGCTGTAGGGGTGACTTATAGGTTTTAAGTGCAGTGACCCTAGATATAGGGAAACCTATATCTTTCGTAAGTGGTGCTAGCACCAGGTTACATAGGCAGCAATGGCAGGCCTGTAGTGATAGTTTGAATGGTCTCCTGTAGGTGGCATAATACATGCTTCAGCCTATGGGGGACCCCTGGGGTACCTATGCCCTGGGTACCTTAGTACCATATACTAGGGACTGATAAGGGTACCCCAGTCTACAATCTGAGATGTACCTAAGTACTTACCATAACAATTTAGGGGAGAAAGCAGAGAGACTGGGGTCCTGATTAGCAGGATCCCAGTCAGACTAGTCAGAAACAGCATTACATCAAGCAAAAAGTGGGGGTAACCATAGAATCAGATCCTACTTTCCTACAACCCCCCCACAAACGTAAGGAGATGAGACTAACCTTGCCCAGTTGAGTCTTCATTTTTTAAGTGGAAATATCTGGAGAGTCCATCTGCATTGGCATGGTTACTCCCAGGTCTATGTTCCACTGTATAGTCCATCCCCTGTAGGGAAATGGACCACCTCAAAGTTTGGGATTTACACCCTTCATCTGTTTAAGCCATTGGAGGGGCTTGTGGTCTGTCTGAACAATGAAGTGAGTGTCAAACAGGTATGGCCTCAACTTCTTCAGTGCCCAGACTACAGCAAGGGCTTCCCTCTCAATGGCTGGCCAACGTTTCTCCCTGGGGGTCACCTTTCTGCTGATAAAAACTACTGGTTGATCCTGGCCCTCTGCATTCATTTGTGATAACACAGCCCCTACCCCTATCTCAGATGTATCTGTCTGGGCAATGAAAGTTTTGGAGTGGGCAGGTCTTTGCAGGATGGGAGCAGTGCACATGGCCTGCTTTAGGTCATCAAATGCCTTTTGATAGCTTAATGTCCACTGAACTTTCTGGGGCATTCTTTTTGATGTCAGATCATTCAGGGGAGTCACAATGGACCCATATCCCTTCACAAATCTTCTTTAGTACCCAGTCAGGCCCAAGAAAGCTCTGATAGTGAGGCCTGCCTTTTGCAGGGCCTCCAGAAGATTTCTGAGGTGGACCAGGTAATCTTACCAGGTGGAGCTAAATAAAGCTATTCCATCTAGATATGCTGCACTATAGGCTTCCAGACCTATTAAGACTTTATTCACCAGCCTCTGAAATGTGGCAGGTACATTCTTCAGACCAAAGGGAGTCACAATAAATTGATAATGCCCACTAGGGGTTGAGAATGCTGTTTTTGGCCTGGCATCCTCAGCTAGTCTGATTTGCCAGTAGCCAGCCGTCAGGTCAAACGTGCTCAGAAACGTGGCTGAGTCCAAGATATGTATGAGTTCATCTGCCCTGGGAATGGGATGAGCATCAGTCCTAGTGACTGCATTGAGGCCTCTGTAGTCTACACAGAAACCTCATCTCTCTTTTTTCACCCTTGGTGTGAGGTTTTGGGACAAGGACTACTGGACTAGCCCAGGGGCTATCAGAAGGATCAATGACCCCCCAATTCTTGCATCTTTTGGACCTCTGTCCTGATGCAGTCCCTGACATGGTCAGGCTGTCTGTAGATTTTACTCTTCACAGGCAGACTGCCACCTGTGTCCACTTTATGGGGACACCAGGTGGGTTGACTGGTTGTCAGGGAGAAAATTTGTCTGTACTGATTGAGGACTGATTGAGGACTTGCCTGCAATCAGTCTGCTGTTGATCTGTGAGGCTGCCTGCATCAGGGTTCTGAGAGAGGAGATCAGGGAGAGGGTCACTCTCTCCCTCCTGTCCCTCATCAGTTCCCATGAGCAAGTCCATGTCAGCCCTGTCAACAAAAGGTTTAAGGCGATGGGGACTTCTTGGAGTACCTAGGTCCACCAGGTAGGTGACCTCACCTTTTTGTTCAAGGATGGTGTGGGGGCACTTGTCGTGGAGAGCTGCTGGGACCTCAGGCTCCAACACCCACACTTTCTGGCCCGGTTGGTAAACAGTCAAGACAGCCTTCTGATCATGCCAAGCTTTTTGAAGTTCTTGGCTAACCTCTGGGTTTTTGCTGGCCTTCTTCATGTACTCAGCCATGCGAGAACGCAGGCCAAGAACATAGTCCACAATGTCCTGTTTAGGAGGTTTGGGAGGTTGCTCCCAACATTCCTTCACTAGACACAAGAGACCACTAACTGGATGTCCTAACAGAAGCTCAAATGGGCTGTAGCCATCCCCCTTCTGAAGAACCTCTCTGTAGGCAAAGAGAAGGCAGGGTAGTAAGACATCCCATTTTCGCCTAAGCTTTTCTGGGAGTCCCATAAATATACCCTTGAAGGTCTTGTTGTACCTTTCAACAAGCTCATTGCACTGTGGATGGTAGGGTGTGATAAAGTTGTAATTTACTCTACACTCTTTCCACATGGCAGTAATGTAACTAGGCATGAAGTTTTTACCTCTGTCTTTTAAGACCTCCTTAGGGAAGCCCACTCTGGAGAGATTCCCAGGAGTGCCCTGGCCAGTACAGGATCTGTAGTGGTTCTAAGTGGAATGGCCGCTGGGTATTTACTGGCATGGTCTACCACCACTAGTATATAACTATGCCCAGATGCAGTTGGAGGGTTCAAGGGACCAACAATGTCAATCCCTACCCTTTTAAAGGGAACCCCAACCACTGGGAGTGGGATTAAGTGGGCCTTTGTTGTGCCAGCTGACTTACCACTGGCTTGGCAAGTGGCACAGGAGCGACAAAACTCCTTTGTGTCTTCAGACATATGGGGCCAGTGAAAGTGAGGGACAATTCTGTCCCAAGTCTTGCTTTGCCCTAAGTGTCCTGCCAGAAGAATATCATGTGCTAGGGAGAGTAGGAAACCTCTGATCTTCTGGGGTATTACCAACCTCCTGGTGGCACCAGGCTTGGGGTCTCTACCCTCAGAATACAAGAGTCCATCTTCCCAATAGATCCTATGGGACCCACTAATATTCCCTGCTTCCTCAGCAGCAGCTTGCTGTCTGAGGGGTTCAAGAGAGGGGCAGGACTGCTGCTCCAAACTCAAATCTACCCTGGAAAGGCCCCCTGCCCCCAAGAACTCTGTCTGGTCAGGCAAAAGTTACTCTGAGACAGTTCCTTCACAGGGGCTGAGATCATCTCCCTCATGAGGTTGATCTTCACTGAGAGTTTGGGAGGAGGGCAATTGCTTACCCTTCCTGTTACTTCTCTTGGGAAGCACCTGGTCCATTTTTCCAAGATCCAGTGCTTTGTCAGTGTGAGCTGTTTGGCCTGAGCCCTGGTGACAGCAAACACACTGGCAGAGACGCCTATCATCTCTGTATGAGTCCTGAACTCCACTTCAGACCAGGTTGAAGTTTCTAGATCATTGCCCAACAACAAATCTACAGGTATGTCTGGAGATACCACAACCCTCTTAGGTCCAGTTTCCCCTCCCCAGTTGAGATTCACAACTGCCATATGGTCAGTCCTGATATTGCTAGCGTTGGTTACTTGGTACATTTGTCCAAGTATGATCTGCTCAGGAGACACAAATTTCTCTGTCACCATAGTGGCAATGGCCTCTGTGTCCCTGTAAGCCATTACTTCTTTTCCATTGATCAAAGGCTGTTGCCTGTACTTTCCCAAGTTAGTGGGACTGACTAGTAAGGTGGCAAGATCTATGCCACATCACATACTAAAACAGCCTGAGCTGGTGTTCTGACTTAGTCAGAACCCATCTCAGTACCCAAGGTTAACCCCAAACCCTTGTGCGCCTCCAACCCCCATCTCCCCCCTTTGGAGGCCCTAGCCCTCATGGGCTCAATGTTCTGCCTTCCCCCATCCCTTACCCTCCCTTTCCCCTTAAATGAGTACTTTGGAATGGTACTCATAAGCTCATATCCCATAAGGAGCAGCGGATGGCTTAGATTGATAGAGGGTTATTTACCTTATATAAAAGAAATTCAAATTTTTTCCCCGCCCTACCCCTATACCTTTCCCTTCTTGTGATCCTCTGGCTGGCATTTCTATTCAAGAGCGCTACTCCTCCTTACCCGCCTCCCTCTTTTACTATACACAAAAATTCTTTAGCTCGATCTACAGACAAAGATACATGGGCAGGACTTTTAAATAACACTCTTAATTTAGATTGATGCATAATCCCAGCTGGTGCCCCTGAATTTTTTAATTAATTGATCAGTCCAACAAATTCTTGTCGCCTTTGTGCCGCTAGAATTGACATATCTGAGAAAATTCAAAACGAAAAATTCTCTGCTGTGGAAAAATATTTTTTTAAGTTGCTTGCAATAGGATCTGTTCTTTTATCTGCACATTGCCAAAGCTAGCCACAATTGTTCGAGGGTATTTGGCATTTAAAGGGTGAATTGATGAGAACCGATGTGCCAAACAATGGTGAGATCCTCTCCTTCGGCTGCCTTTTCCGGCAATACATGCTTATGGATCAAATCAGAAATCAGCTTTGTTGCAGATGAACCATCTCAGAGTCTTCACGTATTCCCATGAATCATAGATTTGGAAGTAGAGCTCTATTTTCGACATCGTCGATCTTTAGTTGGAGATCTTCAATTTCAATCTGCATTTTATGTAGTGTCATGTCTTGGTTCTTAGAAGAGTCCTCTAGTGAAGAGACTTTGAGCTCTGCCTGGGTCATACGGGAGGCTAGTTGCTGGATGTTCTCATTAATTTGCTCGAGCTGCTCATTGGTTTTCTTATGAGCCTTTTCTTGCGAGATCTTCATCTCTCGTAATTCACTTAAGATCTGATGCAAGGTCATCTCTATCAGAAAAGGCAACAAAGGCAACAAAGAGTGAAGAGTTGGGGCAGTTGCAGTCTCAAGATCTTGTTGAGTTACCTCCTTCAGAATCGGGGGTTCAGTCGTCTGGGCTGATAGTAACTCTGTGGTTATTTGAGTGATATTGGGCAGTGCATGGCTGCCTTCCTGAATCTCTTTAGTAGTGGCCCATGAAAATAACAGATGTGGTTGCTTCCCTTTTTCCAGATTTAAGGATACAGGTAAGAGTGTCTTGCAGAAAGTTGAAATGCTGGCTGTTAGTATAGAGGTCGAGGGAGAGACAGTTTCAGAGTTTGAGCTGGATTCCATTCTGCTGCTTGTTTCTTGACAAAGATTATGCCAAGGTTCCTCAGGATAGTGGGACTGTTTATCCGGAATCTGAGGCTGTTTCTTACATGTTTGTTGTAATACTTGAGAACTGTCAGTCTTGTCCCCTTTGAAGATCCCACTTGGCAGTACGCGTTTTCATTGAGGAATCTCTTGAAATGCGTTTCATCGAGGTAACAGAAAGCAGTAGTAATTGGCAAGTAGTAAACAACTTTTCAAATATACAGAACTGCTGCAGTCCCTTCTTTGTGCTTATACTTTCAGCCCTCTTACCTCCTCTTAATCTCAGTGATAACTAAGCAGTGTTGAGATTATTGCTGGAGGTATTGAAAGGTGGCTGCAAGCCGCATCCGTGCTACACGGGCCGCCTCCGCAACCACCCTTTAACCCTCCTCCTGGGGTTGGACCTAGTGTCACAACGCAGGTCACAAGAAGGTTATGTGCATCTCCTCTTCAAACTCAAATTTTCTCTCTCTTTGTTCTAAGTTCAATCCGTTTCGGGACCCCCTTTTTGTTTTTTTTCTTCCTCCCTTCTCCTCCCTCTCTTCCTTTCCTCCGCTTTACCTTTGTTCGCCTTTAATCACCCTTAATTGTCTTTGCTCATTCCCGAGAAAATATTTTTGAAAGAAAAAGGGCAATTTTTACAGATTCCCTCCTTATCCTTCCTTTGGCGAAGCATGTGGTAGTAAAGGACAAAAGAGAGAGTAGTTGCAAAAATTATTGTAGTTCAAAAAAGAAATAAGAAAAAGGAAAAAAAAACCCTCTGGGGAACCTGGACCGATGAGCAGTAGTTAAGTGCAAAAAACGTGCCAAAAGAGGGTATAACAAACAGGGCTGAAGCAAGCAAAATAATGTGTCTGGTTGCAAAGAAGCGGATGCGGTGTTACAACGCTGCTGGAGAATTCATATACTTCAAAGTTTTTTTTTTTTTACGAAGTTTTATATAGCACGAACTTGACCCCAAGGTATCTGGTATCAGAGCTCTTTACATAGCACCAGTTGCGTTACATGAGGACACATTCATTTTTTTGTTAGGCACGGGGAGATTAAGCGATTTTCCCAGAATCACAGGATGTTCAGCGTCATTGCCGAGACTCGAACCCGGTTCCCCAGATTCGAGGTCGACCGCCCTAGCCATTAGGCCAACTCCTCTCCCCTTACCGGGCTGCAGAGCTCAAAGTCTTTAATCGCGGCTCCTTATCCAACCGCTTGCTTCAAGCAAAGACGCACAACACATCGCCGCAGCTCGTCTCTCCGCAAAAAGCCTCAAACAAACCCTGAGTTAATGGCAATCATCAAGCCCCGCTCCTGCGGAGCTAAATAGCAACCGCCATCCTGCTGTCTCTTCCTTGCCCGGAAACGAGCTAGCCATGGAGCATGACGGGAGCTATACGTGGCTCAGTCCTTCACCATCTCAACAGTGGCATGTTCACAATGATAGGAAAAAGGAAGTGACCTAAAGTCATGAATGGCGCTGCCTCTGAGGGATTCATATCTACCAACAGGAAAATGTTTCATGCAAGCTGCAAACTGAAATGTTGAAATAGGTAAAGAGATTACAGCGTGTATCAACCACACAGCTGAAGGTGTTTCGGCTACAGTGAATGGAAGTTTTTTAACTTCTCTGAATGTAGCATTGTGTAGGTTGTGCCTTTTTTTGCCATCAATTGTTGTTTTTGTGTCAAATTAAATAGCAAAACAAATTACTGCAATTCAAATAACACCATGGTACTTGGCCATTCTTAAGGGTTTGCAGCATCCAGCTAAACTGCATAATAGATCTAAGCTGACTTTGCCCATGATACAATATTGACATGTCACTTTGTATAATATCAATAAAAGATGACACAATGTTATTTAAATTACAAATACGAGAAGACAGCGTATTAATACTATTATCAGCAACAGCAAACACTTTATCCAAATTATCTTGATTAATTTGTCTTTAACGTGCAGCAGCTTCCATTTGGGACAATTTCCAAATTTCATTATAGGTAGCATAAAAAAATCTTTTAGAACATAGAGATCGGGGACTCAATAGAAAATCTGATAAATCCATGTCTTCGGAGAAGAGAGAAATATGTTGTTTCACTGCAGACAGTGTAGAATTTTCCAACCATTGTTGACACAATGTTCCCACTGAATAGGTGGTAACAATTCCAGAATGTTGTGAGTGAGATTATCAGGGATCGGGTCTGCTAGATTTGAACCCAGGTGTGGAATTAAGAAAACAAGCATGACAACTATTAGTGTCTACTGGCCACAGTAGCCCCCATTAGGACCTACAAAGGTGGTATTAAATGTACCATTCTAACCATGCTATTGAGTTGTTTCAAAGTACAATTTGTCAAACTTTGCCAATTATCACAGTGGGCAATGAAGGGAATATTTTGGGGACTCAGCTCTTCAATTTTTACCAATCCCAGACATGTAGTCTGCTGGGCGGTGTCATTCAAGAAGGTCATTTGTGTTGGAATTAAGTAGGCTTGAAATAAGGGTTCCATTCCCTGAACCTGCCAAGGTTTCGTTCCCCAAATCGATTTCAGGTCAATGGTGTTTTTCCAGTAATCATACTGGTTGGCAAACGAAGCTGTATATATGAGGTTGGTCTGTGTAAGCATATATTTTTTTGGTAGGGTAGGGACTAGTTTGAAATAATATGATGTGAAGTCTGAAGTGTCATATCCTGTAAAATATGTAAATTTGTCTTTATGTGTTTTAGAGCTCCCTTGTAGTGGAGTTGGACAATGTTCCCATTGTGTATAATTAAAAAGTGTACATTGACGACTAGCTGTGTGTAGAAAATGATGTTCATAATGGTGATAACAGAACGTATCAGCATTGTTAGCAGAATTGAGGTATAGGTCCTCCGATTCAAAAACAGTATAATATTTCAGCTCCAAAAGCATAGAATTTATGGTTTCAACATCCCAATCAGCTGAATGTAACCCAGGTACTATTACATCACCTGTAGAAACTTTGAACACATATGGTATCTGCAGGACCTCCGTAGGGCCAAATATATTGAAAGAGACTTTATCCCAAACTGTTCCATCAGTCACTGGAAAAGCTGAAATGTTGACAAGGGACAAATCTCTTTTCAGTTTTGGCAAAGAAGAATGGGGGGCAAACACCCCATCGATCAGTTCAGTAGCAGAACATTCTGGGAGGTAGTGGCCATTGATCAACAAGAAAACCAGAGAAAGTATAATCCAAACATATATCCAAGGCAAGACTAGATAAGTGTGCTTCAGCCATGAAATGAAAACACAGATCCATGCTGTAGGAGTGTTTAAAACAGAAGAACTGTCTGAAGAAAAATCTTTGTGATCCATGTAATACCCAGAGGCACTTGGTTGCAAAACTGGAGGTTCAGGTTAAATAACAGGACTCAAAAAGTCCAACAGAGGTAGATCTGCCATCAGTGGATCAGTATAAATGACTTCAGCTGTAGAAGAAGCAGAAATAGACACAGATTGTAATGGTCTGAGTGTATCCATGTGTTCTGATGTTCAACATGTAGCGGTAAAGTCAGGGATTATCAATTCATAAAGTGGTTTAATGCATTGTGCATAGTCAGTAATGTAAGTCCTGCCAAAATTCTGAAATCCCAACGTGGACTGCAATTTTTTCAATGTGTTTAGAGGTTGCAATTGTGCATATCTCTCCAATAAATGAAGGGCTAGGGTCTTATCCTCATGCGTAAGTTCATAGCCTAAGAAAAAGACACTCAAAAAGCTATATTCGATTTCTTGAAGTTGAGCTTGTAAGCAACCTCAGCAAATCCCAATATAATGCGATCTAGTCTGGCTAAGTGGGGATTCAATTCATTATCCGTTAAATAGGGATCACTGACATAATATCGACTACAAAAATATCGAATATACAAAATATCGGCGTCTAAATATCGACTACAATAATATCTACTACCTATACTTATTTATAAAATTACAAAAATATCGAGTACACAATATCGTAAATAAAAAATATCGTTTACCACAATATCGAAATGCTAAATATCGTTACATTAAATATCGTTTAAATTTTTATAACATACATTACAAAAATATCGAATACCAAAATATAGACACCAATAATATCGACTTTTTACAAATATCGACTATATAAAAACTGCTCAATTAAATATATCTTTAGCACCAAATATAAATTCACATTATAAAACAATATAAAATACTTAAACAACATAATAAAATAATTTGCAAACACATCAATATATAAAACAATATATTTTGGCTAAAGAAACATATTACAATAATTAAATATAAACTTTAAATATATAATACTTGCATTATTTCACATTAAAAATAACATTTAAATTATTTACAAAAAGTAAAAATATAAAATATTTACTTTCTACTAACAGTTTCTTAATTAGCGTTTCCCTTATATGGAAAGAAAGTGCCAAAACAATAAAAACAATTAACTTCAACCAATAAAACGCTTACATTTCAAAATACACCAATAACATAAAGCAACCAATTAAATAAACACTATATAAACATCAAAAACATACATC